>JAINUW010000136.1:0-45107 GCA_020205615.1 Panax quinquefolius | reverse complement strand
ATTATTGCTTCTGATAATTCTTTGCATCATATCTCTTATATTATTGATTCAATTATTGTCACAGGTATCATCTGTATAATATGTTATAGTATTAAATCAATAATTAAGGCGATGAGTTATAAATGATTAATAATTGTTGAAAGATTAAATATGTGTTGATGAAAAAAAAATGATTTGTGGTAAGTTTGATTATTTTATGGGGGCTCATATGTCATCATCTAAGAGTCTCTTCGTCGATAGTATTTACCTTACGTCGATAGTAATTACCTTCGTCGATAGTAATTACCTTGTGAATAGTATTTACCTTCGTCGATAGTAATTACCTTGTGAATATACCACTTCGTATTTACCTTACATTGATAGTAATTACCTTCGTCGATAAGTAATTACCCTTGTGAATAGTATTTACCTTAAATCGATAGTATTTACAACCGTTAATAGTAATTACCTTTACCAGACGTCGAACCACTTGTCGTTTCACATTACGGCGTCGAACCACTTGTCGTTTCACATTCTGAGCGTCGAAACCGGTCGTCGAAGCCACTTGCCTTTTCACACTGCGGTCTTCTAAGCTAGAAATCTTCTATAAATAGAGGCCTGAGGGCTTCATTATTTTCTTAATTCATTCAAGCTATAGAGAGAGAAAGTATAGAGAATAAGAGAAAGAAGAAGAGTATTTTATTCTTCTGCTCTTGCGATATTCAATCTCTACCAAATGTAAAGGGTGTTATTCTTTCTTATTCATGAAGAGAAGCTGTTGTTATTCCATTTATTTATTTATTACATTGGAATAACTTTTGTATATGGTTTACCTATACTTGGTGACATTTACCTTATACTTGGAACATCACATGACATTCTTTTACAGGACTTATTAAAAGTCTTTATTATTATTACATTTGGAACATCACATGCATGTGTTTTTACAGGACACAGTTAAAATCTTTATTATTCTGTTGGAACATCACATGCATGTGTTTTACACAGGACTGGTTCCGTCTTTATTATTACATTGGAATATCTATCATGTGTTTTACAGGATGCAGGTTTCATCTTTATTATTACATTGGGAACATCACAGCCGATGTGTGAATTTCACACGACTGGTTAGTTATTTATTATTACATTTGGAATAACACATGCATGCGATCTATCGCATGCGTGGTGATTTCTTTTGTTATTCCATTCTTTATTATACCCGATTGGTTAAAACTTTGACTTCATACTCCATGAAATTAGTAGAATATCCTTGATATTTGCGTTTCATCGATATCTTTTCATGGAAATATTCTTACGATCATTCTTGAATTTTACTCTCTAAAAGCGATGTCGTGTTGACAATTTGGACGTTAATAATTCTGGATAAAATAATTCTTGAACTTGTTTTATTGAATTCTTATATCATTGTCATCATCCTCATGTTTATATATTTTTTTGAAAGTCAATACGTGGCACAGTAGTGCATAGATGGACTTGGTATGATTATGACCGAGAGACTATTGATTGTAATCATGGTAGTAATGTTACAAATGATGTGATAAAAATCCTCGATGGGTAGTAGTGCATTGATGGGCCGATTGTTGGCATGATCATGACCATTAATGAATACACAAATATTCTTGGCGGCGTGAGTGCATGAATAATTGTGGTCGTGATCTTAAAGAATATCCTTGGTAGTAGTGCGGGGGTGATTCGATGATGTGAAATATTTATTAAAATGAGTCTCGCTATAAACGATGATGAAAAACCTTTAAAACCTAAAAGATAGTAGACTTTATTTTCTACTTGACTCTTTTAATGGATTGCGTATTCATTATGAGTTAAACTGGTTATACATTGTATTTTATCGGTTTAACATTATTGAAGACTATTGATAATTTATTACGCATTATCTTAGTCGTAATATTTCTTCTTGGGCTAGTTGAGCTCACCCTTTCTTTCCATTTGTTCTCTTGAGGAAATGATAATATAGGCTGGGACGAGTCGAGGGAAGCGAGTGATGGTCTGAAGATAGCATTAGTAGTCCTCACTATTACGTAAAATAGTGTGATAATAATTGTAATGAGGACTTTTTTTTTGAGTTTGTATAATATCTAGTAGAGCGATATTTGTATTTAAACTCACGATTTATATCGTATTGTACCACGGCAGGTTATGTTAATAAGTTGTATTTAAATTACATGTACCATGTAAGTGGCGACCCAAGATGGGTGATGTATACCTAATTTTGGAAGCGTCACGGTTGATATCGAGCTTAGGATATGATCCACGGCTAAGATGTGAGAATAGTACTTGGAGGAGGCGGGGAATACCTTGCTTTAGTATGACTACCTAAGTTTATGTGATATTTTATTGGTTGGTCGGAAGATAGGGATAATTTGTTACATGTCGATTAACCTTTTGTTTTGTGGCGATATCGAAAATGACATCGAGAATGTTGAGAATAGCAATGGGCGCGAGCGATTGTTGATTCACCACATATCAATAATCGGGATAATGTGCATCGAGGCGACAATCCTCATGCGAACAACAACAATCGACCAAATGATGAATGATCGAATGTTCGGAGGCTTTATCACGATTTATCTGGCAATGACGCGAGGCGACTCTGTCCAAAACGTAGGGGTGGAAACACGGAAAACTCTCGGCGGTCACCGCTAAACAATTTAAGGAGCTGGGACCACTGGGAGTTTAAGGAGAGCAAAACCACTTACAAGGAAGCATGGATAAAGCAGATTACGAGATATTTGATGTCTTGGGATGCTCAGGAAGCAAAAAGGTTCCACTTCTTACGCCTTTATGTTCTGTGGCGGAGGCGGATTCTTGGTGGGAATCGGTAAAAGCGTACTCGACCAATTTGTCTTGAAGATATCTTGGGAGAAGTTCGGGGAGGAGGCATTCAACGACAAATACTTTCACGAAAGTATTACCATACATGAAGGAGGTGGAGTTTATCAAGTTGGAACAAAACAATATGGCCAGGTAGTAATACATGATCTGAGGCAAAATTTGCGGAGTTATCACGGTTTTCGTCCCACTTGGTGGATAATGAAGAGAGAATGGCGCGAATGTTTTTAAGAGGTTTGAAGCGGGAGATCGTCAACATCTTATTTCTCGTAAAGCGTGTTTGTATTCGGATGTTGTAAATAGGGCTCGATTAGTGGAGCGCGATAATGAGTCAACCTGACTAAAGAGAAGCGGTAAACAAAATTATAATACCGGCGAGAATAGTCGTGAGCGGTGACAACAAGCGTGGAGGAATCAACGGGCGGATATGGTAACCACTTGATGGTAATCGAGGCCAAAACAATAAGAATGGACATTTCGAAAGAGATTCAACAATGATGGAAAGAGCGTCGGCACAAACACCCGTTGTTAAGGAAGGAGAAAGACCACTATCGTATGCTTCAAATGCGGAGGAGGGGACACATCGATCAAAGCTGCGAATCATGCGAGTCAAAGCGTGTTATAATTGTGGAAGAAGGTCAACTTAGCTCGATTTTGTCGTTTCTAGAAGACAAATTCAATTTAGGATGGAAGCACCAAAGGCCGTCCCGGAAAATTCAAAGCCGTTAGTCTGAGGAGGCATTTGTTGTGACCTCCCGAAAAGCGAGGAATCCGAATGAGGTCATCACGGGTAAGCTTATCATAAACTCTAATGAAGTCATACTTTATTTGATCTGGGATTCTACCCATTCTTTTATTTCTCTACTTGCGCTCATCGATTAAATTTGACTCAGGAGAAATTAGACTTTGACTTATCTGTGGAAACTCAGTTGGGAGAAACCTTCATTACATCCATTTGTTTATAAGTCTTGTTTGGTTCAAATCGGTACCCTCACATTACTGTCGATCTTATTTCATTAAAAATACTTGCATTTGGCGTGATTACAGGGATTGATTGGTTAACTACTTATCATGCAAAATTGATTGTTTTAAATAAGGTTGTTAGCTTTCATATTCCTAATCAACCTATTATGCGAATTGAAACGACGAAACCATTAAAATCAATCACGGTCGTCTCAAGCCATAAAGCTATTCGTTTATTGAAAAGCGGATGTCGAAGCTTTCTTAGCTCATGTATCCTGATTTAAATAAAAATCGTCGGTTTTAAGCGATATTCTATTGTTAATAAATTTCTGGCGTATTCCCAGAAGAACTTCTGGCCTACCCCAGGCGTGAAATTGAATTTTGTATCGACCTTGAACCCGGTACAAAACCTATTTCAAAGCCCATGTCGAATAGCTCTATTGAACTTGAGGTTAAAGACCAATTGCGAGGAATTGTTAGACATTGGCTTTATTAGTCCTAGTACTTCTCCTTGGGGTGCTCTGTTACATTCGTGAAGAAGAAAGATGGGAGTATCGACTTTGTATTGATTATCGGGAGTTGAATCATGTCACCATCAAAAATAGGTATCCATTGCCCGCGTATTGATGACTGTTTGACCCGATTGCAAGGAGCCAAATTCTTTTCAAAGATTGATCTTCGTTAGGATATCACCGATTGAAGATTAGAATTGACATTCGAAAGGCGGCTTTCAAAACTTCGATGCGGGCATTATGAATTCCTAGTCATTTCCTTTGGATTGACTAATGCTCCTCTTTGCCTTCATGGATATGATGAGCAAGTATTCAGGAATATTTAGATCACTTTGTGGTCGTCTTTATTGATGACATCCTTATTTATTCCAAAAGCCGTGAAGATCATGAAAGCAACACTTGAAGTGACACTCCAAAGCTTTGTGAATATAAGCTTTATGCGAGTTGAAGAAATCACGAGTTACGGCTTGAAGAAGTAGCATTCCTTGAGCACGTGGTATCAAGTCATGGAATATCTGTTGACCAATGAAAGATTGAAGCTATTGGTAGGGAACAACCTAAATCGATGGCCAAAGTCGTAGCTTTCTCGGTTTAAATTTGGTTATTATCGGAGATTCGTGGAAGGATTTTCTCGAATCGCTATTCCATTAACTCGGTGACTCGGAAAGATCTGAAGTTCGGTTGGAAGCGAAGAATGTGAGAAGAGTTTTCAAGAACTCGAGGGAGACTTATTTGACACATTACGTGAATACCATCGGCTCGGAGGATTTGTCATCTCTGATGATGCTTGAGCAAAAGGTTGGGATGTGTTCTCATGCAACATGGAAAAGTAATAGCTTTATGCCTCGCGACAACTCGAAAGAATATGAGAGGAATTATCCTACTCATGATCTAGAGTTAGCGGTTTGTTATCTTCTGCACTTAAAATTTGGAGGCATTACTTGTATGGGGAGAAAGTGGAGATCTTCTGGATCATAAAAAGCCTCGAATATTTCTTCACTCAAAAGGAACTCGACATGCGACAACGACGTTGGCTTGAAGCTATTGAAAGATTATGATCGTACCATCGATACCATCACGGAAAAGCGAGCGTGGTAGGCGGCGCATTGAGTAGAAAATCATATGCAAAACGAGTGCGATATTGTCAACATGAAGGCCCATTTTGTGTGACTTGCAAAGGATGGAGATAGAATTAAAGACTCGAGGGGACGCGTGTGATGATAAGCGAGTATCTGAGTAGAACAGACTTTAATCGATAAAGTTAAAGGCTGCTCGAGCTGGACGGACACAGGTGATGCGTATGAGGAAGAAAGTGCAAGAAGGTGCTATCTTAGGAAGCGAAGAATCGATGAAGAAGGAATACTTGAGTCGACTCCGGACTTTGTGTTCTAACGACCACGATTTAAAGTATAATATCATGATGGAGGCACACAACACACCATTTGCAATCCATCACAGGAGTACGAAATATATCATGATATTAAATAAATACATTTGGTGGAGCAATATGAAGAGAGAGATAAACATTTGTTTATCTCGAAGGTGTCTAAACTTGTCAGCGAGTTAAGCGGAGCATCAAGTACCAAAGGTCCATTGCAACCACTTGAAATTCGGAATGGAAGTAGGAGCACATTACCATGGATTTATTCTGGGTCTTCTAAGGTTTCTCAAGGCATTGATGCGATTTGGGTCATTGTTGATAGGTTGACCAAGTCTGCTCATTTCTTCTGCGTCGAGAAACTTATACACTTGAGCGTCTTGCTCGTATGTACATAAGCGAGATTGTAAAAGCGCATGGTATCTGCGGTATCCATAGTTTTACGATCGAGACCCAAGATTCACTTCACGATTTTGGGTTAGTTTGCAAAAAGCTATGGGCACAGACTTACGATTTAGCTTCGGCATATCATCCTCGAAGACGGACGGACGATCGGAGAGGACTATTCAAACTCTTGAAGATCTATTAAGACTACGTGTCCTTGATTTGAGGGAGTTGGGACAAGTTCTTACCATTGGTGGAGTTTTCCTCTGACAACGATTATCAAAGCAAGTATTGGCATGGCTCCATTCGAAGAATTGTATGGAAGAAAGTGTCGTTCTCGGTATCTTTGGGATGAGGTGGGTGAAGCAACGTTGTTGGGGCCGGAGTTGAATGCGTATGACTACGGAAAAGATTGAAGCGATCCGACAACGTATAAAAACCTCACAAAATCGACAAAAGAGTTATCTTGATCTTCGTGAAAGGGCGTGGAATTCGATATAGGAGATCGTGTGTTGTTAAGAGTTGCTCCATGGAAAGGAGTTACAAGATTTGGAAAGAGAGGAAACTTAACCCTCGATTCATCGGTCCATTTTAATCCTCGATCGAGTAGGAGGCGTGGCCTATAGACTAAACTTTCTGCTTGAATATGTCTCGTGTTCATAACGTTTTCACATATCTATATTACGTAAATATGTGAAAGACCCGAACCATATTATTGAGTTAGAACCAGGACGAAATAGCGGAAGATTTGGCGTATGAAGGGTTCTGTTCAAATTTTGGATAAGAAGGAACATATTCTACGCTCGAGGTTATACCTCAAGTCGAAGTTTTGTGGAGGAACCACGATGTTGAGGAAATGACTTGGGAGTTAGAATCGAAATGAAATCAAGGTATCCTTACCTCTTGACATACCAGTCGTACCTAATTTCGAGGCGAAATTTCATAAGAAGGGAGGTTGTAAGACCCGACTTTTATAAATAAAGATGAATTTTTCTATAAATATTATTTTTGAATATTATGGAATAAATTTGATATAATGTTATAGTTGTGGGTAATATTTATAAATTTTGCAAAGTATGCGAGTTGTTATAAAATATTACGTTTGGTGGGGAATATTCTTTTTGTTAGGGAATATTAAATACAATGGCTCAATCATTGGTGGACCCCTAGCGGAAATTATTGTCGGATTGAAAAAACGACAAAAATATTTTATAAAAATAACGGCGGAGGTATTCTGTTAAAGCTGTTGAACTACTAGGTGGTAAAGAAATGCGATGTCTGGCGTAGTTGCGTAGTAGCACGGGTATTGATTATTGATCTTTACGTGAGAAGTCACAAATTATATGCTCGATTATTACTCTGATAATTCTTTGCATCATATCTCTTATATTATTGATTCAATTATTGTCACGATATCATCGTATAATATGTTATAGTATTAAATCAATAATTAAGACGACAATTATAAATGATTAATAATTGTTGAAAGATTAAATATGTGTTGATGAAAAAAAATGATTTGTGGTAAGTTTGATTATTTTATGGGGGCTCGTATATATCATCTAAGAGTCTCTTAAATCGATAAATAGTATTTACCTTCCGTCGATAGTAATTACCTTCGTCGATAGTAATTACCCTTGTGAATAGTATTTACCTTAAATCG
Source organism: Panax quinquefolius (assembly GCA_020205615.1). Lineage (NCBI taxonomy): Eukaryota > Viridiplantae > Streptophyta > Magnoliopsida > Apiales > Araliaceae > Panax > Panax quinquefolius. The sequence continues at coordinate 37,360 of JAINUW010000136.1, read as the reverse complement.
ATAGTAATTACCCTTGTGAATAGTATTTACCTTAAATCGATAGTAATTACCTTCGTCGATAGTAATTACCCTTGTGAATAGTATTTACCTTCGTCGATAGTATTTACCTTCGTTAATAGTAATTACCTTTACGGTCGGACGTCGAACCACTTGTCGTTTCACATTACGATGTCGAACCACTTGTCGTTTCACATTACGGCGTCGAAAACCGAAGTCGATGTAAGAAGAGTATTTTATTCCCCCCCCCAATAGGTATACATCACTGATTACGAGTTGTCAATCGTGATACGAAATAACTACAACTTTATTATTACAACGGTAAAAGCGTGAGTTTGAATACAAATATTATCTTACAGACAATATCTATACTCAAATAAATCCTCATCACATTTATTGATACATTATTTTACAAAATGGTGAGGACTACTAAACAATCCTTTCTAAAACCTTCATTCCATTACCCAGACTAAATACTATTATATTACTCGCCTCACTGAGAAAAATGGAACAAAAAAGTAAAAGGGTGAGCTCAACTAGCTCGATAAAGAATATTATGACTAAGATAATATACAACAAATTATCGTTAGTCTTCACGAGGAAAAATATAATAGAATCTGATAGGCAACAAATTTTAAATCAATATTACGGCCGAAAATAATAATTCATTAGAAGAGTTAAGTAGAGAATGCAAACTACTATCTTACATGTATGAATTTAAAAGTTCATCCGTCTAACTTTTATCCACATAACATCAATCGATATACATACGGAATCAAATATTCATCTTTACACTTCTGAGGCGAAGATATTCATCGATTAGTCGTATTCATTTAAACACTGTTCATCTTTGCACTACGGGCCAAGATATTCTTGAAAATCATTCATCTTTTTTACGGGCCAAGATATTCTTAAGAAATCATTCATCTTTGCTTTACTGGGCCGAAGATATTCCATAATATCATCATTTAAGGCGAGGATGATGAAAATATTTTTTTTTAAAGCGAATCCGATGAAACAAAATGACAAGGATTAAGGATTAAGGATTAAGTACTTGGTTTTATCCACGTCAAAAATACCTCAAAAATAATCATAGTGGTGGTGTAAAATTGAAGAATGATCAAAACATGGATCTGATCGAGTTAGTATCCGGAATAGATATTTTAGACGAAAAGAAGAAATTTTATTTTTCGGTGAATAGTCTGATATCGTGAATAGTCTTAGTATCGTGAATAGTCTTGATATCGTGAATAATAACTCAGACACCAAAGATAGAAATTCCACAAAAAACATCTTCACGCTTACGTGAATAGTACTTGTGAATAGTAACTCGTGAATAATAACTCATGAATAGTAACTTAGTGAATAGTAACTCATGAATAGTAACCCATGAATAGTAACCCAGACATGAAAAAGTTCCAAATTTGATAAAAACTTGGATCGACATTTCGATATAATGATATTGAAGAAATAATATCATTACTGAAAAAAAATAATATCCACTTACCTCGAAAAGAAGCGATCTTGGTGGAATAATGAATGAACTTGAACTTGCACCGTATAGCAATACTCAAAGTATACTCAAAATACTCACAAGAATACAACTCGATAATATAGAGAGAAAACTTGATTTTACGGTGTGATTTTCAATTCTAACCTAAGCACCTATTTATAGGAAAATCTTTAGAACACCAAAGCGAGAAAATTTAATAAAATATTAATATAATATATATTAAATTCCCTCGCCCACTCGACCATCGACCATCTGAATTCAGCCACTAATAATGAAAAAAAAAAAAAAAAACGTTTTTGTTATTAAAATTAATTAAAACTTTCAAAAATCAATTATTTGAGACTTGAACTTCAATAATTCATAATAAATAGCCCTTTCATCAGAAAATTCGAATCTCTTGAGAGTTTTTATAGGAAATTCAATTCTCTACAACTTTGTAGAAGAAAGTTTTTCCAAATTCAAAAAGAAGAAATCGACCGAAATCCACAAGCGGGCGATTTTACATTTATAATCAAATTTCGATCGATAAATGGGGTCCAAAGAGCATGTTTAACATGTTTTAAACATTTATTGTAAAAATACTCTTCCTCCTCGTATACTCATATATCCCACATTCGTTGTAAAAATATCACCATTAATATATTATTAAAATAATATATTTAAATGAATTATTTTATCGGAAAAGATAAAATATTAATTTTCAACAATTGTCATTTTAAAAATTTTCTCCATCTATATCCACATAAAATCAATATTTTCCTCATCATATAAATCAATAATTAATTATTCACAAATAATATTACGAGAATCCTGATATTAATGACGACGCGGTTCCCAGGAAGAGGGGCTTTCAGTAAGAATTTCTTCTTCTTGGCGCGCGATTAGGTGACCAAACCTCTCCTTAGACGAACTTTCTAGACATTGCCAATAATGTTATCTTATAATATTATTAGGATAATATGAATTATTGCTTCGATAATGAAAAATCTTGTGTAATGACATTATTGAAACAATGATAATATAAAATATCAACACGACAATTATTAACTCGATAAAATCTTGAGCGATAATTACATGTAACCATTATTGAGTAGTGCCTTCTTACGTAAGAATCAATAATTGGTGCGATCTGGTATGCTGTTGCTTTCGGCAATGGCGTATTAGTGTTTTTAACCACGGGTATTCAACGATATTATACTTGGTAACAACTACTGCCAGTATTTAAAAACAACTTATATTTGTCGTTTTCTTCATCCAATCGCTTTCCAGTTATGGGGCCCACACATGTTTTGTTGTGCAGTAAATCACGAATATTCCCAAATGATGCTGAATATTCCACGACCAAGCGAATATTCCCAGAAAATAATGAATATTTTATAACCACTTGCTTATTTTGAAATATTTGCGTATTTAACCCTTAACTATCCACATTAATCAAATCAACCCTTACTATTTCAAAATAATAAATAAAGGAAATTCCTTTTATTTAAAAAATTTTGGGGTCTTACGGATTCGAAACCACTTGCCTTTTCACACGGCGGTGTTAAGCTAGAAATCTTCTATAAATAGAGGCCTGAGGGCTTCATTATTTTTCACGAATTCATTCAAGCTATAGAGAAAAGTATAGAGAGAATAAGAGAAAGAAGAAGAGTATTTTATTACTTACTGCTGCGTTATTCAATCTCCTACCAAATGTAAGGGTGTTATTCTTTCTTATTCATTAAGAGAAGCTGTTGTTATTCCATTGCTTATTTATTACATTGGAATAACACTTTTGTATCTGTGATTTTACCCTATACTTGGTGACATTCTTTTATTATTACATTTGGAACATCACATGCGTGTGTTTTACAGGACTGGTTAAAATCTTTATTATTCTACATTGGAACATCCACATGCGTGTGTTTTACAGGACTGGTTCCGTCTTTATTATTACATTGGAATATCCTATCGTGTGTTTTTACACCTTGGATCTGGTTTCCATCTTTATTATTACTGTTGGAACATCACATCGGTGTGAATTTCACGACACAGGTTCCGTTATTTATTATTACATTGGAATAACACATGCATGCGATCTATCGCGTGCATGGTGATTTCTTTTGTTATTCCATTCTTTAATATACCCGGTTGGTTAAAACTTTGACTTATACTCCATGAAATTAGTAGAATATCCTTGATATTTGCGTTTCATCGATATCTTTTCATGGAAATATTCTTACGATCATTCTTGAATTTTACTCTACAAAAGCGATATCATGTTGACAATTTGGGCGTTAATAATTCTGGATAAAATAATTCTTGAACTTGTTTTATTGAATTCTTATATCATTGTCATCATCCTCGTATTTATATTTTTTTGAAAGTCATACATGGCTTTGTGGTGCGTAGATGGACTTGGTATGATTATGACAGAGACTATTCGATTGTAATCATGGTAGTAATGTTACAAATGATGTGATAAAAATCCTCGATGGTGCAGTAGTAGTGCATTGATGGATGATTGTTGGCATGATCATGACCATTAATGAATACCTGAAATATTCTTGGCACGTGAGTGCATGAATAATTGTGGTGCGTAATCTTAAAGAATATCCTTGGCGTAGTGATGCGGGGTGATTCGATGATGTGAAATATTTATTAAAGCTGAGTCTCAGCTATAAACAGTGATGAAAAACCTTTTAAAACCTAAAAGATAGTAGACTTTATTTTTTACTTGACTCTTTTAATGGATTGCATATTCCGCTGCAGTTAAACTGGTTGTCTATTGTATTTTATCAGTTTAACATTATTGAAGACTATTGATAATTTATTCTGCATTATCTTAGTCATAATATTTCTTACTGGGCTAGTTGAGCTCACCCTTTCTTTCACCGTTCTCTTGAAATGATAATATAAATTTGGGACGAGTCGGAAAGCAGTGATGGTCACGAAGATAGCATTAGTAGTCCTCACTATTACGTAAAATAGTGTGATAATAATTCATAATGAGGACTTTTTGTTTGAGTTTGTATAATATCTAGTAGACGATATTTGTATTTAAACTCACGGTTTATATCGTATTATACCCAGCAGTTATGTTAATAAGTTGTATTTAAATTACATGCCGTATGTAAGTATCGACCCAAGATGGGTGATGTATACCTAATTTTGGGGCGTCACAACCAAAGTCATAAGACCCGACTTTTATGAATAAAGATGAATTTTTCTATAATTATCATTTTGAATATTATGGAATGAATTTGATATAATGTTATAGTTATGGGTAATATTTATAAATTTTGCAAAGTACATGAGTTGTTATATAATATTCGATTGGTAGGGAATATTCGTTTTAACAGAGGAATATTAAATGCAACAACACAATCATTGGTGGACCCCTAGTGAAATTATTATCGGATTTAAAAATGACAAAATATTTTATGAAAATAACGGCGGAAGTTTTACTGAATTAACTATTTGAAACACCCTAGGTGTTAAAAGTAATGCGAGAATACTGGCATGGTTGCATAGTAGCACACGATATTGATTATTGATGCTTACGTGAGAAGTCACTCGGTTTTGTTCAATTATTGCTTGATGGTATTGTTGCATAGTATCTCATATTATTTGATTCAATTATTATCGATATTTTATATATTATTAAATCGATAAGTGAGATGACGAAGTTATTAATATTATTATTTGCAATATTAACGATGTACAGAAGTTACATCGAGGAGAGGTTTGGTCACCTAATTGCGGCGATAAGGAGAAATCTTTATTGGAAGGACCCCTCTTCACGAGAGCGATCCGGTTGATTAATATTGTGAATTATAATAATGATGATAAATGTTGTTAAAAATATTGAGGAGATTTTTATGAGGTATTTATGAACCCCTATTTACCCATTTTTCGAATAACCTAGAAAATTATTCATTATATATATATATATAAGTCTTATATATATAAAATATATATATTCGGTGGCTTGATTGATTAAGGGGGGAGGGGAGGGGGGAATAAGGTTAGCGGGAGGAGGATTTCTATTATAATGATTATATATATATATAAATGTTTTAAAAGTGGCGAGGAAAGTCGGGGAAGGGTGCAATTATTATTATTATTATTATTATATATATTTATATGTCTTGGTTTGGATGATTGGTTTGGGAGAGTCACGGGGTTTATAACTTAGTGACTAATGTCATATATATAATATATATATATATATATAATATATTTTATTTAAAAAGATTTTACTTTAAATATGGACCGTCCGATTAAAAAGTAAATCAATCTGGATAGTTCATGAATTAATTACTATCAGATCCATTCTTGAATAAATAGAAGCTCATTCATTCATTATTTCTTATCAATTCAACGAAACTCTAGAGAGAAAAATTATAGAGAAAGAAAGAAAAGTATTACATTACTTCACTACCCTACATCTAGTACTCTTCTTCTTAAGGTAAGAGGTATTATTTCTTTTGTATTCATGAAGAGAACTTACATTATTCCATTCTTTATTATTACATTGGAATAACTTTGTATCTGTGAAATTCTACTACCCTTATACTTGGTGAAATTCTTTTGTTATTCCATTCGTTATTATTACATTTGGAATATCACATGCATGCATTTCACGCTCGACACAGGTTTCAATCTTTATTATTACATTAGAATATCCTATCACATGCGTTTTTCATGTGGACTGATTCCGTCTTTATTATTACATTTGGAACATCACACATTGGAATCTGCAATTTCACACGACTGGTTAGTTATTTATTATTCTGTTGGAATAACTTTGTCATGCGGTATCGCATGTATGGTGATTTCTTTTGTTATTCCATTCTTTATTATACTCGATTGGTTAAAGCTTTGACTTTCTACACTCCATTAAATTAGTGGAATATCCTTGATATTTGCGTTTCATCGATATCTTTTCATGGAAATATTCTTACGAGCATTCTTGAATTTTACTCTACAAAGAAGTATTATGTTTACAATTTGGACGTTATTAGTTCTGAATAAATTAATTCTTGAACTTGTTTTATTGAATTCTTATATCATTGTCATCATTCTCATGTTTATATTTTTTTGAAAGTCGTATGTGGCACCGTAGTGCATAGATGGACTTGGTATGATTATGACGAGGATTATTCTTAATCATGGCCAATCGTAATGTTACAAATGATGTGCTAAAAAGTCCATTATTTGCCCGTAGTGCATTGATGGACGGATTGTTGGCATGATCATGACCATTGATGAATACGAATATCATTGGCCCGTGAGTGCGTGGATAATTTGTGGTCGTGACCTAATGAATATCCTTGGCAGAAAGTGATGGGATGATGTGGATTATTTATTAAGCTAAGTCTTAGCGATAAAAAGTGATGAAAAACCTTTTTAAATCATAAAAGATAGTAGATTTTATTCTCTACTTGACTCTTTTAATGGATTGCTTGTTCCGCTGCAGTTAAACATGATTTTGTTATATTTTATCAGTTTAATATTGTTGACGGCTAACGATAATTTATTCTGCATTATCTTAGTCATAATATTTCCTACTGGGCTAGTTGAGCTCACCCTTTCTTTCACTGTTCTCTTGAGGAAATGAGAGCGTGGCGGGACTAGTCGGGAGAAAGAGTAACGATTCGTATGATAGCATTAGTAGTCCTCACTATTATTACATAGATAGTGTGACAATAAATGTAATGAGGACTCCTTTGAGTGTGAATATTGTGTAGATGACAATATTTGTATTAAAACTCTTATATTATGTTTTGTCGTATTTTACACAACTGTTGTATTATAAAGTTGTATTTGAAATTTATACCATGTATTTGGCGACTCGAGATGGGTGATGTATACCTATTACGTAGGCGTCACGGTTGATATCAAAGCTTAGGGATATGATCCTGGCTAAGATGTGAGACAAGAACTTGGAGGGAGAGGCAGGGAATTCCTTTCTGCTAGTATGACCTACCTAAGTTTATTTGCTATTTAATTGGTCGGTTGAGTATAGGAATAATATGTGATATGTTAATTAACCCTTATTTTGTGGCAATATTTGAAAATGACATCCGAGAATATTGAGAAAATCAATGGAGCACAAGAGGCCGTTGAGTCTCTCATGATCGATAATCGGACAATGTGCATCGAGGATTACGACAATCCTCATGCAAAACAACAACACCGACCAAATGATGAGCGATGGAATGTTACGAGGCTTCATCTGATTCATGCAACATCGGTGAGAGGCGGCTCTGTCCAAAATACGGTGGAAACAACAGAACTCGGACGGTCACCGCATGACGATTCAAGGAGTTGGGACCATCGGAGTTTTTGGAGAGCCAAAATCACTTAAAAGCGAGCGTGGATAAAATAGATCAACAAGATATTTGATGTCTTGAGTTACTCAGAGAGCAAAAGGTTTCCTTTGCCACCTTATTGTTATTGCAAGGCGGGCGATTCTTGGTGGGAATCGTATAGAATCGTACTCAACTGCCGCCTTGAAGATGTCTTGGGATAAATTTCAAGAAGCTGTTCAATGACAAGTACTTTCCGAAAGTATTACGTCACATGAAAGAGGAATAGTTCATTAAAGCTGGAGCAAAACAACATTACCGAGTATGCGATCTGAAGCGAAGTTTGCCGAAGCTATCCGGTTTACGGACCCCATTTGGTTGATAATGAGGAGAGAATGGCGAAATGTTTCTAAGAGGTTTGAAACCCGAGATACGTTAATATCTTATCTCTCATAAAGCGTGTTTGTATTCGGATGTTGTTAATAGGGCTCGAGTTATTGGAGGCGATAATGAGTCAACCCAACCAAAAGAAGCGGTAAGCAAGATAATACCGGTGATACTTGATCATCGAAGCGGTGACAATAAGCGTGGAGAAATCAACATACCAAAAATGGTAACCACTTGGTGGTAATCATGGCCAAAACAATAGAATGAACAATTTAAGAAGAGAGATTCAACAATGATGGAAAGGCGTCGGCATCATTTTGTCGTTAAGGAAGGAGAACAACCACCTATCATATGTTTCAAATGTGGAGGGAGGACACATCAGTCAAATTACGCGATGCCCTCCAAAGCGTGTTATAATTGTGGAAGAAAAGGTCACTGGCCAATTTTGTGCGTTGCAATCAAGACAGTCGGAATTTGGGGATGGAGCATCAAAGTAAAATGCAGAACAAGAATAAATCGGTAGTTCAAGGAGAGCGTTTTTCGTGACCTCCCAGAAAGCAAGGAACCCAAACGAGGTCATCGTAGGTAAGATTATCATAAACTCTAACGAAGTATATACCTTATTTGATACCGATTCTACCCATTCTTTTATTTCTCTTACTTGCGCTCAACGTTTAAATTTGACTCCGGAGAAATTGGTCTTTGACTTATCTGTTGAAATTCCGTTGGGAGAAACCTTCATTACATTTGTGACGCCCCCAAAATAGGTATACATCACCGATCTTGAGTCGCCAAATACATGGTACAAAATTCAAATACAACTTAATAATACAACTGTCATGTAAAATACGACAAAAATATATACTGTGAGTTTTAATACAAATATTGTCATCTAGACAATATCCACTCTCAGAATAAGTCCTCATTACATTTATTATCGCACTATTTTATAGAATAGTGAGGACTCTTAAAGACACCATCTCGGACCATCACTCCATTCCCCAGAAAGCTGAGTCCCGGTATATTCTCATTTCACAGAGAACAATGAAAGAAAGGGTGAGCTCAACTAGCCCGATGAAATATTATGACTAAGATAATTGTGAGACCCAGTTTTTATCAATAAAGATTTAAATTTTGTGAAATAATTTTTTTAATATTATGGCGTGAATTTGAGATAATATTATAGTTGTGGGTAGTATTTATAAATTTTGCAAAGTATGAGCGTGTTTATATTATATTCGATTGGTGGGAGAATATTCGGTTTAGCGAGGGAATATTAAATATAACGGCTCAATCATTGGTGGACCCCACAGCGAAATTATTGTCGGATTGAAAAGCGACAAAAATATTTTATTGAAATAACGGCGGAAGTTTTCTGGTTGATATTGTTGAACTACTTTCGGTAGTAAAAAATGCGATGTCGTGTGGTTGCGTAGTAGCCTTACGGTATTGATTATTGATGCTTATGTGAAGTCACTTTCGGTTTGATTCCATTATTATCGATTAATAATATGAATTATTATAGCGATAATGGCGTTTTGTTTTATTAGTATTATTAACGTAATAAAAGCGAAACATCTTTTATATAAAATGAATACTTTATTAAAGTTATTACATAAATAGAATATATTATATTTTATTATGCGTAGTGTTTTGTAGTGTGTTTTGCATAGTGTTGCGTAGTGTTTTGCATAGTAAAATGTTTTTATATAAATAGAATATATTATATTTTATTTAAAAAATTTTGCTTTAAATATGGATAGTCAGATTAAAGTAAATCGATCTGGACCGTTCATGGATTAATTCTTATGCATTCTATTTTCCTATAAATAGAAGCTCATTCCTTCATTATTTTCTTACGAATTCATTGAAACTACAGAGAAAACTATAGAGAAGCTATAGAGAAAAGTAGAGAGAAGAAGAAATGTACGCTACTTCACTTTTCCATATTCGGTTAACTTTTAAGGTAAGGAGTATTATTTGTTTTCTTTGTAAAGAGAACTTATTCCATTATTATTCTTTTGGAATATTCAAAGAAGAGAACCTACATTATTCCATTTCTTTATTGTTGAAATCCTTATATTGGAATAACTTTATTGTGGAATACTGTGTCTGGCTACCTATACTTGGTGACATTCTTCTATTATTCTTATTTTTATTATTACATTGGAATATCACATGCATGTGTTTTACACCGGACTGGTTCCATTTTATTATTAGTCTTTATTATTACATTGGAATATCACATGCGTGTTATCTGTGGGACTGGTTCCATCATTTATTATTTAGCATTTATTATTACATTGGAACATCACAGTCGATTGTGAATTTCACGACTTTGTTAGATTATTATTATTACATTGGAATAACTTTTATACATCTGAAGCACGCGTGCATGGTGATTCTTTTGTTATTCCATTCTTTATTATACTCGGTTGATTAAAACTTTGACTTCTATACTCCATGAAATTAGTGGAATATCCTTGATATTTGCGTTTCATCGATATCTTTTCATGAAAATATTCTTACGATCATTCTTGAATTTTACTCTACAAAAGCGATATCTTGTTGACAATTTGGACGTTAATAATTCATGGATAAATTAATTCTTGAACTTGTTTTATTGAATTATTATATCATTGTCATCATCCTCATGTTTATATTATGTTATCTTATCTTTGGCTTACGTGCGTAGATGAACTTAGTATGATTATGACGAGGGTTCATTCGGTATAATCATGGCTTGATATAAATGATGTGATAAAAGTCCTCGATGGCACATAATGCGATGATGGATAGTTTTGGTATGATTATGACCGAGGGGTGATTCGGTATAGTCATGACCATTGATAATTTGATGAAAATCCTTGGCCAGTGAATACGAGGATGATTAGATATTGTGGTTTATTCATTAAAGCTGAGTCTTAGTGATAAAAATTGATGAAAACCTTTTAAAACCTAAAAGATAGTAGACTTTATTTTCTCTTGACTCTTTTAATGGATTGCATATTCATTGCTGCGATTAAACTGGTTGTCTATTGTATTTTATCGGTTTAACAACATTTGAAGGCTAATGATAATTTATTACGCATTATCTTAGTCATAATATTTCTTCTTTGGGCTAGTTGAGCTCACCCTTTCTTTCCTTTATTCTCTTGAGAAATGAGAACATAGGCATTTGGGATAGTCGGGGAGCAGAGTAATGGTCGAGAGGATAGCATTAGTAGTCCTCACTATTACGTGAAATAGTGTGATAATAGTTGTAATGAGGACTCCTTTTGAGTTTGTATAATATCTAGTAGACAATATTTGTATTCAAACTCACGATTTATGTCGTATATTACGCCACGGCAGTTATATTAGTAAGTTGTATTTGAATTTATGTACCATGTAAGTGGCGACCCAAGATGGGTGGCGTATACCTAATTTTAGGGCGTCACGTTTGGTATCGAGCTTAGGGATATGATCCACAGGTGAAGATGTGAGATAAGAACTAGGAGGGAGGCGGAAATTCCTTATTAGTATGACCTACCTAAATTTATTTGGTATTTAATTGGTCGATTCGGAGTATAGGGATAATATGTGATATGTTAATTAACCCTTGTTTTGTGGCGGTGTTTGAGAATGGCATCGAAAATGTTGAGATAAGCAATGAAGCACATGAGTGTGTTGATTAACTTCGAACAAAAGGTAACGACCAACAACACGATAATAATCATCTTTGGTGGCAACGACTTATCGAAATAATGATAACCATCGTGGGGAAATTATCATGCTAAGAATGGTAACCACTTGATGGTAATCATGGCAAAGATAATAGAAGTGGAAATTGCAAGAAGAGAAGGTCATTTAGCTCAATTTTGTTGTGCACCATAAGTCGAGTCTAGGCTGGGGACGGTGGCACGAAAGGTGGATATGGATAAAACAAAGTAGTTGGTTTTAGGAAGTGCATTTTTCATGACTTCTCAAAAGCGAGTATCCCGAAACGAAGTTAGCAGGTTAGTTAATTATAAATTCTGAAGTCTATACCTTATAAGATCTTGGTTCTACCCATTATTTTATCTCTCTTGCTTTGCGTTCAACGTTTAAATTTGACTCAGGAGAAGTTAGACTTTGACTTATTGGTTGAAACCGTTAGTAGGGCCTTCGTTACCTTACTATTTTTAAATCTTGTTTGATTCAAATAAACACTTTCACGTTACTGTCGATCTTATCTTTTTGAAAATACTTGCCTTTGATGTGATTTTAGGAATCGATTGGTTAACTACTCATCATGCTTTTTTGTAAGGTTGTTAGCTTTTATATTCATAACTTGACTGTTATCTGAATTCAAAGTAACCAAACCCTAAAAGTTAATCAACTTTATTATATCAAGCCATAAGTAAAGAGCCCGATCCTTTCGTTGTTAACTTCCTTGTGTGGAATGCTGCAAAGCGGACTTTACGTAGGCGACGTCGTGAATGAAGATGGCAAGTTGATAGGTATCGTTGTGAGGTCTTATCCGGGTTAAGGGATAGAAGTCGCGAGTTGGTATCGAATGTGACGTCTTATTCAAGTCTTGGATGAGAATATGTGATTTTGAATGATATTTCTATCATTAATAAATTTCTTGGCGTATTCTTGAAGATTTCTAGCCTACCTAGGCGTGAAATCGAATTTTATATTGACCCCGATCTGAAAACCCATTTCTTAAACCCTCGAATATTTCTTGACTAAAAGGATCATTTACGAGGATTATGATGAAAGTCATAATAAAAGCATTGGACTAATGAAAATCATGGGTATATGAAGTATTAGTAAGTGTTATGATGAGTTATGTTGGTTATTATGTGAAAAACATGAAAGTTTCTTAGAAATCACAAAGAGTTGAAAATCGATTTTTTGGTGAAAAGCGTAACATGAAATTCAATTGACCATATCTCCTATTATATTTTGAATTTTTGAATGTGGTCAAGTCCTAGAGTTAGATCTATGAGTTACCTAACTAATCCAAGTGGAATTACTGGAAAAGGTGTTGTAGATTTTGTGTGGACTGATTTTAGCAAAGGAGTGCAAAGCTGCAAAACTAAAAAAAAACTGCTGCCATGATTTTAGAGGGCTATTTCGGCCACTTAAATTATGAGAAAAATTCTGGCCTTTTGGGACATGAAGGTATATGGTATAAAGTACCTCCTGTCCAAAAATGAGCTCATTCGACTTAAAATGAGCAAGTTATGACTATTTTAATATTTAGGTTTTTAGATGAAAAACTATATAACGGAGTTCTATAACTCAGATGACCATGAAATTTAAACTGGAAGCTCACGTTAACATGTGTAAGAGTCCTGCCAAGATTTGGGAATTTTGGAGTTAAACTTGAGGTAGCTAATTTCTTAAGGAATTAATTAGAAATTAATTTTTGAAAAATAGTAAATGAATTTTAAAAATTCCGAAAAATATATTTTCATTATGGGACTATATTATGCTAAATCCCGGAAAAGAAATATTTTTGGGACTGATTTGGTATTTTTCATGAAAATAGTTTAATTCTGAACATATGAGTTAAATATGTTATGTGAAGTAACAAAGTTGAAAATAGGATTTTATGGCTAGATAATCCTATATAGAGTATATCATATTTTTTTTTGAGGATTTGATAATTGGTGATGATATCTTATGAGTATGGCATTTTGAATGATTAAATGCATTATATGGTAAAAGCGTAAACAATTGAGATAAATTATTTATAAATTTAAGAAGTGATTAAAATATTGTTATAATATTAATGATATTAGATTATAAGATTATTAAGTGATTGATAACATGGGGATATTCTTGAATCTGGATAAATTTAAGACCGAAATTTTTTTAAATAAAATAGGAATTTCCTTTATTTATTATTTTGAAATAGTAAGGGTTGATTTGATTAATGTGGATAGTTAAGGGTTAAATCATGAAATATTTCAAAATAAGCAAGTGGTTATAAAATATTCATTATTTTGGGAATATTAGTTTGGTGGTGGAATATTAAATGCTTGTCGGGGAATATTAAATGCAACGGCAGCGACCGTATGTGTGAGCCCATGTGAGCGATTGGATGAAAAAGCGACAAATATAAGTTGTTTTTAAATAATAGGCGTAGTTATTCTGAGATTATCTTTGTTGGAATACCGGTTGGTTAAAACACACTGTCTGGCGTTGTTGAAAGCGATTACGCAGTATTGCACCAATTATTGATTTTACGTGAAGGCAGGCTTTACTCGATAATGGTTACGATAATTCTTTATTCGATATTTTATTGAGTTAATAATTCTTTGCGTTGATATTTTATATTCTTTGTTGTTTGATAATTGTCATTCTGCGATATTTTTCATTATCGAAGCAATAATTCATATTATCTGAATAATATTATTAGATAACATTATTGGCAATGTCTAGAAAGTTACATCTAGGAGAGGTTTGGTCACTAATTGCTTGCGCCCGATGAAGAAATTCTTATTGGAAGCCCCTCTTTCACAGGGCTGCTGCACGGTTGTCGATATTGTGATTACATAATATTATTTGTGAATAATTAATTATTGATTTATATGATGAGGAAAATATTGATTTTATGTGGATATAGATGGAGAAAATTTTTAAAATGACAATTGTTGAAAATTAATATTTTATCTTTTACGATAAAATAATTCGTTTAAATATATTATTTTAATAATATATTAATGGTGATATTTTACAGCGAATGTGGGATATATGAGTATCGAGGAGGAAGAGTATTTTTGTTGCAATAAATGTTTAAAACATGTTAAACATGTCGGTGGACCCCATTTATTGGTGAAATTTGATTATAGCACAATAAAATCGCTTGGTTTGTGGATTTGGTCGATTTCTGTTTGGAATTTGGAAAAACTTTCTTCTACAAAGTTGTAGAAATTGAATTTCCTATAAAAACTCATGAGATTCAAATTTTCTGATGAAAGGGCTATTTATTATGAATTATTGAAGTTAGAAGCTCAAAATAATTGATTTTTGAAAGTTTTAATTAATTTTAATAACAAAAACGTTTTTTGTTTTTTGGTATTATTAGTGGCTGAATTCATGTGGTCAGATGGTGATGAAATCAGATTTGGGCGTAGAAATTTATATATATATATTAATATTTTATTAAATTTTACTGCTTTTGGTGTTACAGCGTTTTCTATAAATAGGGTCTTGGGTTAGAATTGAAAATCACACGGAAAGCGAAGTTTTCTCTCTCTATATTATCGGCGTATTCTTGTGAGTATTTTGAGTATACTTTGAGTATTGCTAGGCTCAGGTCTGAGTTCCTTGACCTTATACAGGTATTCGATCAATCTTCTTGATCTTTCGAGGTAAGGGATATTATTTTTTTCTCGAATGATATTATTTCTTGATATCATTATCTTTGAAATATTGATCTGAAGTTTTATCAAATTTGGAACTTTTTCATGTCGGGGTTACTATTCATGGGTTCTTATTCATGAGTTCTTTTGATTCACGAGTTCTTATTAAGCGAGTTCTTATTCACGATTCTTATTCACAATCTACTATTAATGAAGCGTGAAGATGTTTTGTGGAATTTCTATCTTTTTTGGTGTCGAGATTACTATTCACGTGTCGGGCTTTATTCACGTATCTGACACTATTCACGTATCTGATCTTATTCATAGAAAAATAAAATTTCTTCTTTTAGTCCAAAATATCTATTACGGATCTTAATTTGATTGTATCCATGTTTTGATCATTCTTGAATTTTACACCACTATGATTATTTTTGAGGTATTTTTGGGCGTGGATAAAACCAAAATCTGAATCCTTAATCCTTAATCCTTGTCATTTTGTTTCCTTTGGATTCGTTTCTTTAAAAATATTTTTCATCATCCTCGGTCTTAAATGATGATATTATGGAATATCTTTGGCACATAGTGCAAAGATGAATGATTTCTTAAGAATATCTTTGGCTTTGTGGTGCATGATGAATGATTTGATTTGAAGAATATCTTTGGCGTGTAGTCTGCAGATGAGCAGTGTTTAAATGAACATGACCCGGTGATGAATATCTTTGGCACATGTAGTGCAAAGATGAATATTTGATTCGGATGTATATTGATTGATGTTACGAGGGATAAAGATGAGCGATGAACTTTTAAATTCATCATAGAAGATAGTAGTTTGCATTCTCTGCTTAACTCTTACAATGAATTATTATTTCATTGCGAATATTGATTTAAAATTTGTTGTCTATTGTATTACATTATATTTTTCCTGTTGAAGACTAACGATAATTTGTTGTATATTATCTTAGTCATAATATTCTTCTTGAGCTAGTTGAGCTCACCCTTTTCCTTTTGTTCCATTTTTCTCGGGGCGAGAATATAGCGCGAAATGCAGTGGGGTATGGAATGAAGGTTTTAGAAAGGATTGTTTAGTAGTCCTCACCATTTTTGTAAAATAATGTATCGATAAATGTGATGAGGATTTATTTGAGTATAGATATTATGCAGAAGATAATATTTGTATTCAAACTCACAGATTTCTTGTTGTAATAATAAAGTTGTAGTTGTTTACGTACCATGTATTGACTTTCGAGAATGGGTGATGTATACTACTATTTTGGGGGCGTCACGAGTTGGTATCGAGCTTAGGGATATGATCTCTGGCGGAGATCGGGGAATAGAACTAGGAGGGAGGCAGGTAAATCCTTAGCTAGTGTGTCTACTAAAAATATTTGTTAGTTGGTCGATATATAGGGATATTATGTGATATATTGATTTCCTTAATTAACCCTTGTTTTATGGCGATGTTTGAGAATGTCGTTGAGAATATTAACAATGGAAATGAGGCCAGTGGAGATGCTGTACTCACCAGCGAGGAGAGCGTCAGCGGTGGCAATGTTCCTCCTGTGAACAACACCATTGAAGCGAGATGATGAGCGAGGGGATGTTTAGAAGTTTTTGCGATTCATGCAAAATCGAGACGAGAAACTTCGTGTTCAAAATCTGAGGAGAAATGATAGCAATTCACGGGTTGTCACGACCCAGCGATTCGAAGAGTTGGGACCACGAAATTTAAGGGAAAGCGGATCCGATCATGGCGGAAACATGGGTCAAACAAATTACAAGATATTCGATGTCTTGGGATGCGGAGAGAACGAAGGTTCCATTCGCCACCTTTATGTTAAAATGGCGAAGCGGACTCTTGGTGGGAGTGCGTGAAGCGTACCCATCGGTACTTTTTCGGCGTGTCTTGGGAGAGCGTTTGAAGCTATTTAATGACAAATACTTTCACGAAAGTGTTAAATCGTATGAAGGAAGTGGAGTTCATCAGATTGGAACAAAACAACATGGCGGTGTCTCGATGCGAGGCAAAGTTTGCGAGTTATCGAGTTTTGCACCTCATTTGGTGGAGAATGAGGAGCGTATGGCGGATGTTTCTTAGAGGTTTGAAACGGCGTCGTCGATATCTCATTTCTCATAAATTTTCTCTCTATTGGATGTTGTAAGCGAGGGCTCGATTATTAGGCGAGATAGCTTGAAATGTCACGGTCATTGAGGACCCTGACGAGGATCGTGCGGAGATAGCGATCAGCGAATAATGATAACTGCGGAGAAAAGCAGAGAGGGACAAAAATGGTAACCACTCGGTGGTAATCATAGCCGTGAAAATAGAAGAAGCGAGTCGGGAGGAGATTTTAAAGAGAGATTTAACAACGACCGTGTGAAGAGGCGGTCTTGGCGTGACAAGCTGGTTCTAAGGGAGAGAAAACGACCACCGGTCGTATATTCTGAAATCTGCGGAAGAGGGACATATCGATCAAGCGCCCTAGCAGTTCAAGGTATGCTATAATTGTGGAAAGGAAGGACATATCGCTCGAGATTATGCGATGTGAAAACCTAGTTCGTGAGGGGCGGTGACTCGAAAAATCCCCGAAAAAGTCAAAATCAGCGATTAGGAAGAAGGCGTTTGTTGTGGTTGGTCATAATCGAGGAACCCAAGCGAGGTGATCACGGGTAAGTATTTATAAATTCTTGCGAAGTTTATACCTTACTTGATCTGGGGTCTTTACCCATTCATTTATCTCTCTGCGCATGTGCTCAGCGTTTAAACTTGACTCAGGAGAAATTAGACTTTGACTGTCTGTGGAAACTCAGTTAGGAAAACTTTCATCACATCCTTTGTTTATAAATCTTGTTTGATTCAAGTTGGCACCATTACCTTACACATTGACCTTATCTCTTTAAAGATACTTGCTTTTGATGTGATTTTAGGGATTGATTGGTTAACTACTCATCATACCAAAATTGATTGTTTTAAATAAGGTTGTTAGTTTTCATATTCTAACCAACTTGTTATGCAATTCAACAACTAAACCATTAAAATCGATCAACATCATATCTAATCATAAAGCTATTAGTTTATTAAAAAGCGGATGTCGAGCTTTCTTAGCCCATGTTATGGATTTGAATAAAGACACGTCAAATTTGAATAATATTCTGTTGTTATTGACTTTCTGGCGTATTTCTAGAAGAACTTCCGATCTACCCCGAGCGTGAAGTTGAATTCTTTATTGATCTTGAACACAGTACAAAGCCCATTTCTAAAACCCCATATCGAATGGCTCTATTGAACTTGAGGAGTTAAAGGTCCAACTCGAGGAATTGTTGGACATCGGTTTCATTAATCTAGTACATCTCCTTGGGGTGCTCTGTTTTTTTTGTAAAAGAAGAAAGGCGGGGTATCGACTTTTGTATTGACTATCGGGAATTGAACCATGTCACCATCGAGAATAGGTATCCTCTACCTCGTATTGATGACTTGTTTGACCGATTCTGAGGCACAATTCTTTTCAAAAATCGATCTTAGATTACGGATATCATCGGTGAAGATTAGGCGAGGATATTCAAAAGGCGCCTTGAGAACTTCGTATGGGCATTATGAATTCTTAGTCATGTCTTTCGGACTAACTAATGCTCCTGCGACTTTCATGGATATGATGAGCAAAGTATTCAGGAATATTTGGATCGATTCGTTGTTGTCTTTATTGATGACATCCTCGTATATTCAAAAAGTAGTGAAGATCATGAGCACCATTTGAAAATTTGGTACTCGAAAACTTCGTGAAAACCAACTATATGCCAAATTGAAGAAATCGAGTTACGGCGAGAAGTAGCATTCCTTGGGCGCGTGGTGTCGAAACATGGAGTATCTGTTGATCCGTGAAGATTGAAGCAATCTGAAGTTAGAACAGCAAAAGTCGGTGGTGAAGTCGTAGCTTTTGGGCTTAAATTTGGTTATTATCGGAGATTAAATGGAAGGGTTTTCTCGAATCGCTACTCCATTAACTTCATTAACTTCGGAAGGATACAAAATTCGTTTGGAAGAAGAAATCACGAAAAAGTTTCGAGAGCTTAAGAGGAGACTTATTTGGCACTTGTTACTACAATACCATCTGGTTCGGATGGATTTGTTATCTCTGATGATACTTGAGCAAAGGGTTAGGATGTGTTCTCATGCAGCGTGGGAAAGTCATAGCTTTATGCCTCGCGACAACTTAAAAAGTATGAGAGGAATTATCCTACTTCGTGATCTAGAGTTAGCGGCCCGATCGTTTTCGCGCTAAAAATATGGAGCACTATCATATGGGGAGAAAGTGGAGATATATTGAGACCATAAAAAGCCTTAAATATTTCTTCACTCAAAAGAACTCGACATCTTGGCGGACGACGTTGGCTCGAGCTATTGAAGACTACGACCACACTATTGATACCATCACAGAGTAAGCGAGCGTGGTAGGCGGCGCGTTGAGTAGAAGATCGTATCTTGAGGAGCGAGTGCGATGATGTCAAGTATCTGCGAGAGCCGACTTTAATAGAAAAAGTTAAGGTTGCTCGAAGCCCATGGGCCGGGTGATCGCGTGATGAAGAAGAAAGTCTGAAGGAGCTATTAGGGCGAGAATTGATGAAGAAGGAATACTTGAGTCCACTCTGAGACTTTGTGTTCTAACGACTACGATTTGAAGTCTGAAGATTATGATGGAGGCACCTGATCGCCATTTGCAATCCATCACGGAAATACTAAAATGTATCGTGATCTTGACATACATTTTGGTGGAACAATATGAAGAGAGAGAGTTGCAAAGTTTATCTCGATGTGTTTAACTTGCCCGGCGTGTAAAGGCGGAGCATCTTGTACCTAAGGGTCCGTTGCAACCACTTGAGATTAGGAATGGAAGTGGGAACACATTACTATGGATTTAGTTCTGGGTCTTCTACGGTTTCTCAAGGCATCAATCTTTATTTGGGTTATTGTTGATAGATTAACCAAATCTGCTCATTTCTTGCCGTCTGGGAGACTTATTCCTTGAGCGTCTTGCTAGTATATGCGTGAATGAGATTGTGAGGTTGCATGGCATGCTGTATCCATAGTTTGGATCGTGACCCAAGATTCACTTCAAGATTTTGGGTTAGCTTGCAAAAAAAAGCTATGGAGCGCAGTTTGCGATTTAGTTGACATACCATCCCCAAAGCAGACGAGACAATCGAGAGGGACTATTCAAACTCTTGAAGATCTATTAAGACTACTGTGTCCTAGACTTCAAGGGTAGTTGGGATAAGTATTTACCATTGGTGGAATTCTCCTACAACAACGATTATCGAGCAAGTATAGGTGTGGCTCCATTGAAGCATTATATGGGCCGAAAATGTCGTTCTCTCCAATATGTTGGGATGAGGTGGGTGAAGCAACATTGTTGGGACTGAGTTAAATGCGTATGACTACTGAAAAGATCGAATGATTAACAAGCGTATACAAAAGCGGCACAAGATCGACAAAAGAGTTATCACGGATCTTCATCGAAAGGGCGTGGAATTTAATGTAGGGGATCGTGTATTGTTGCGAGTTGCTCCGTGGAAGGGAGTTACAAGATTTGGGAAGAGAGAAAGCTCGATCCACGATTTATTGGTCCATTTCAAATTCTTGGCCAGGAAGTAGGAAATGTAGCTATAGACTTGCGTTACCTCAAAGTATGTCTAAATGTTCATAATGTGTTTCACATATCATACTTAAATAAATATGAAAGACCCGAACCACGTTATTGAGTTAGAAGCCGGACGAGATAGCAGAAGACTTAGCGTGTGAGGAGGTACTGTCGAAGATCTTGGATAGGAAGGAGCATGTCCTACAGCGAAAAAGGTCATACCACAAGTTAAAGTTTTGTGGAGGAATCATGCTTTATAGAGGAAATGACACAGGGAATTGGAAGCGGAAATGAAAGCGAGGTATCCTCACCTTTTGAAACACACAGAATGTCGTCGTCGATTTAGAGGGCGAAATTTCATAAGGAGGAGGTTGTAAGACCAAAATTTTTTAAATAAAAGAATTTCCTTTATTTATTATTTTGAAATAGTAAGGGTTGATTTGATTAATGTGGATAGTTAAGGGTTAAATCATGAAATATTTGAAAATAAGCAGTGGTTATAAAATATTCATTATTTTGGGGAATATTAGTTTGGTGGTGGAATATTAAATGCTTGTCGGGGAATATTAAATGCGACGGTAGCGACCATGTGTGGGCCCCCATGCTGAAGCGATTGGATGAAAAAAGCGACAAATATAAGTTGTTTTTAAATAGCAGCGTAGTTATTCTGAGATTATCTTGTTGGAATACTTAGGTGGTTAAAACACACTGTCTGGCGTTGTTGAAGCGATTTACTGCGGTATTGCACCATTATTGATTCTTACGTGAAGGCCTTTACTCGATAATGGTTCTGATAATTCTTTATTCGATATTTTATTGAGTTAATAATTCTTTGCGTTGATATTTTATATTCTTTGTTGTTTGATAATTGTCATTACTGATATTTTTTCATTATCGAAGCAATAATTCATATTATCTGAATAATATTATTAGATAACATTATTGGCAATGTCTAGAAAGTTACATCTAAGGAGAGGTTTGGTCACCTAATTGCGCGATGAAGAAGAAATTCTTATTGGAAAGCCCCTCTTTCACAGGAGGCTGCACAGTTTGTCGATATTGTGATTACTGTAATATTATTTGTGAATAATTAATTATTGATTTATATGATGAGAAAAATATTGATTTTATGTGGATATAGATGGAAAATTTTTAAAATGACAATTGTTGAAAATTAATATTTTATCTTTTACGATAAAATAATTCGTTTAAATATATTATTTTAATAATATATTAATGGTGATATTTTTACAACGAATGTGGGATATATGAGTATCTGGAGGAAGAGTATTTTTTGTTGCAATAAATGTTTAAAACATATTAAACATGTCGGTGGACCCCATTTATTATTTGAAATTTGATTATAGCTTTAAAATCGCTTGGTTGTGGATTTGGTCGATTTCTGTTTGGAATTTGGAAAAACTTTCTTCTACAAAGTTGTAGAAATTGAATTTCCTATAAAAACTCATGAGATTCAATTTTCTGATGAAAGGGCTATTTATTATGAATTATTGAAGTTACGAAGCTCAAAATAATTGATTTTTGAAAGTTTTAATTAATTTTAATAACAAAAACGTTTTTTTGTTTTTTGGGGGCATTAGTAGTGGCTGAATTCAGATGGTCAGATGGTCAAGGTGGGCGTAGAAATTTAATATATATTATATTAATATTTTATTAAATTTTACTAACTTTGGTGTTACAGCGTTTTCTATAAATAGGGTCTTGGGTTAGAATTGAAAATCACACGAGAAGCTGAAGTTTTCTCTCTCTATATTATCGGCGTATTCTTGTGAGTATTTTGAGTATACTTTGAGTATTGCTATCTGGTGCAAGTTTAGATTCGGCTTATTCAAGTATTCGGTTAAAAATCTTGATCTTTTTCGGTAAGGGATATTATTTTTTTTCGTAATGATATTATTTCTTGATATCATTATCTTTGAAATATTGATCTGAAGTTTTATCAAATTTGGAACTTTTTCATGTGGGTTTACTATTCATGGAGTTCTTATTCATGAGTTCTTATTCACGAGTTTCTTATTAATGAGTTCTTATTCACGAGTTCTTATTCACGAGTCTTATTATTAATGAAGCGTGAAGATGTTTTTGTGGAATTTCTATCTTTTGGTGTATCGAGTTACTATTCACGTATCTGGCCTTTATTCACGTATCTGGCTATTCACGTATCTGGTCTTATTCATAGAAAAATAAAATTTCTTCTTTTAAATCCAAAACATCTATTACGGATCTAACTTTCGATTGTATCCATGTTTTGATCATTCTTGAATTTTACACCACTATGATTATTTTTGAGGTATTTTTTGGGCGTGGATAAAACCAAAATCTGAATCCTTAATCCTTAATCCTTGTCATTTTGTTTCCTTTGGATTCGTTTCTTTAAAAAAATATTTTCATCATCCTCGGTCTTAAATGATGATATTATGGAATATCTTTGGCTTGCAAGATGAATGATTTCTTAAGAATATCTTTGGCACATAGTGCAAGATGAATGATTCTGAAGAATATCTTTGGCGTAGTGGTGCAAGATGAGCAGGTGTTTAAATGAACATGACCAAGTGATGAATATCTTTGGCACATGGTGCAAAGATGAATATTTGATTCGGATGTATATTGATTGATGTTCTGAGGATAAAAGATGAGCGATGAACTTTTAAATTCATCATAGAAGATAGTAGTTTGCATTCTCTCTTAACTCTTACAATGAATTATTATTTCATTGCGAATATTGATTTAAAATTTGTTGTCTATTGTATTACTATTATATTTTTCCTGTTGAAGACTAACGATAATTTGTTGTATATTATCTTAGTCGTAATATTCTTCTTTGAGCTAGTTGAGCTCACCCTTTTCCTTTTGTTCCATTTTTTCTCGGGGAGAGAATATAGCGATGCACGAGTCGGGTATGGAATGAAGGTTTTAGAAAGGATTGTTTAGTAGTCCTCACCATTTTGTAAAATAATGTATCGATAAATGTGATGAGGATTTATTTGAGTATAGATATTATCTAAGAAGATAATATTTGTATTCAAACTCACGATTTCTTGTTGTAATAATAAAGTTGTAGTTGTTTACATACCATGTATTGACAATTTCGAGAATGGGTGATGTATACCTATTTTGGCGTACTTAATGCTTCCATTAATTTGTAATTGAAAACACGAATTATCCTTGGCGATGCGTAATAATGGATAATTCGTGATACGTGATCTTATTAATTCGGTATTTCGTAATCTTAATGAATATCCTTGGCATTCTCGGCATTTGGTTGGTTTGAATGAAATTGTATATCTTTGGATGTGCTCTTTGTAGTGCATAGATGAATTGTTAATGAATATCTTTGAAAACTCTGAATATCATTAATTGTGGTAATTATGGATTACGAAGATGAATTTAATATTTT
This sequence comes from Panax quinquefolius, assembly GCA_020205615.1. Classification (NCBI taxonomy): domain Eukaryota; kingdom Viridiplantae; phylum Streptophyta; class Magnoliopsida; order Apiales; family Araliaceae; genus Panax; species Panax quinquefolius. The sequence goes on along the minus strand of JAINUW010000136.1, from coordinate 12,779 downwards.
TTAATCGATAAATGAAGGTATTGAAATGAATATCCTATGAGATCTTTATAATTTACGATAAAGGTATTCAATATCCTCATTTTATCATACCAGTCGTAAATTCCATAAATTCCGAGGAGAGATTGAGACCCAGTATTTTATCGATAAAGATTTAAATTTTGTCGAAATAATTTTTTAATATTATGGTGTGAATTTGAGATAATATTATAGTTGTGGGTAGTATTTATAAATTTTGCAAAGTATGAAAGTGGTTATATTATATTTGATTGGTTAGGGGAATATTCGTTTAGCGAGGGAATATTAAATACAACTGGCTCAATCATTGGTGGACCACAATGAAATTATTATCGGATTGAAAAAAGCGACAAAAATATTTTATTGAAATAACGGCGGAAGTTTTCTGGTTAATCTTTGTTGAACTACTCGGTAGTAAAAGAAATGCGATGTCGTGTGGTTTATTAGTAGCACACGGTATTGATTATTGATCTTATGTGAGAAGTCGCTCGGTTTGATTCCATTATTGTTGATTAATAATATGAATTATTATAAGCGATAATGACGTTTTGTTTTATTAATTATTATTAACGTAATAAAAGATTAAAACATCTTTTATATAAAAATAGAATACTTTATTAAAGTTATTACATAAATAGAATATATTATATTTTATTATGCGTAGTGTTGCGTAGTAGTTTTCGTAGTAGTTTTCATATTTTGCATAGTGTTTGCATAGTAAAATGTTTTATATAAATAGAATATATGATATTTTATTTAAAAATTTTTACTTTAAATATGAATGAAAAGTCAGATTAAAGTAAATCAATCTGGATAGTTCATGGATTAATTCTTATCATTCTATTTTCCTATAAATAGAAACTCGTTCCTTCATTATTTTCTTACGAATTCACTTTGAAACTCTGAGAGAGAAAATTATAGAGAGAAGGTATAGAGAAAAAATCTATAGAAAAAAGAAATAGTATACTTCACTACTTTTCTTCTTCTTTCTTTTATATATTATTATTTGTTGTAAATGTAAGGGGTATTATTCTTTCTTATTCATGAGAGAGGATTATTATTCCATTCTTTTATTATTACATTGGAATAACTTTGTAAAAGTGGCGTTATTCCATTTGAAATCCTTTATTGTTACTTACTTGGTGAATCCTTATGTTATTCCATTACTTATTTATTACATTGGAATACTTATACTTGGTGACATTCTTGGTTATTATTATTATCTTTATTATTACATTTGGAATATCACATGCGTATGTTTTTAGGACACAGTTCCATTTTTATTATTAGCATTTTATTATTACATTGGAATATCACATGCGTGTGTTTTACGGACACACTGGTTCCATCTTTATTATTACATTTATTATTTAGCATTTATTATTACATTGGATCATCTTTATTGATACATTGGAATTTCACACGACATTGTGAATTTCACGACACGGTTCCGTTATTATTATTACATTGGAATAACTTTTATACATCTGCAATCTGCGTGCGTGGTGATTTCTTTTGTTATTCCATTCTTTATTATACTCGGTTGATTAAAACTTTGACTTATACTCCATGAAATTAGTAGAATATCCTTGATATTTGCGTTTCATCGATATCTTTTCATGAAAATATTCTTACGATCATTCTTGAATTTTACTCTACAAAAGCAGATATCTTGTTGACAATTTGGGCGTTAATAATTCATGGATAAATTAATTCTTGAACTTGTTTTATTGAATTCTTATATCATTGTCATCATCCTCATATTTATATTATGTTGAAAGTTATCTTTGGCTTACGTGCGTAGATGAACTTAGTATGATTATGACCGAGGTTCATTCGGTATAATCATGGCTTGATATAAATGATGTGACAAAAGTCCTCGATGGCACAGTAATGCGATGATGGATAGTTTTGGTATGATTATGACCGGGGGTGATTCGGTATAGTCATGACCATTGATAATTTGATGAAAATCCTTGGCCAGTAGTGCGAGGATGATTAGATATTGTGGTTTATTCATTAAAGCGAGTCTTAGTGATAAAAATTGATGAAAAACTTTTAAAACCTAAAAGATAGTAGACTTTATTTTCTACTTGACTCTTTTAATGGATTACGTATTCATTGCTGATTAAAGCTGGTTTGTCTATTGTATTTTATCGGTTTAACATTGTTGAAGACTAATGATAATTTATTACGCATTATCTTAGTCGTAATATTTCTTCTTTGGGCTAGTTGAGCTCACCCTTTCTTTCATTTATTCTCTTGGGGAAATGAGAACATAAATTGGAGACGAGTCGGGGAGCAGTAATGGTCCGAGGATAGCATTAGTAGTCCTCATTTATTACGTGAAATAGTGTGATAATAGTTGTAATGAGGACTCCTTTTGAGTTTGTATAATATCTAGTAGACAATATTTGTATTCAAACTCACGATTTATGTCGTATAATACCACGCAGTTATATTAGTAAGTTGTATTTGAATTTATGTACCATGTAAGTGGCGACCCAAGATGGGTGGCGTATACCTAATTTTGGGGGCGTCACAGAGCGCCAAATATCAAGGATAATCCACTAATTTCATATAATGCTATATGAAGTTAAAACTTTAACCAACCGAGTATAATAAATAATGGAATAACAAAGAAATCACCGGGCATGCGATAGATAGCCGCAGGTTATTTCAAATGAATAATAAATATGGAACCGAGTCAAACAGAACGCGAATATATATTCGGCGAGAATAATAAATGCAATAATAAATAATGGAACCAGTCCCACAAAAATGCATTGGACGTGATATTCCGAGCGGAATAATAAATGCGAATAATAAATAATGGAACCAGTCAGGCAAAATTAAGACGATAGGATATTAGATAGAATAATAAAGAACGGAATAATAAATATGGAATAATAGAAGAATTCGTAAGAAATAATGAAGGAATGAAGCTTATTTATAGAAAAAGCGAGAGTGGCTCTTGAGTGTACTTAACGAAGGGTCGAAATGACTCTTGGTAATATTGAAGAGACAACTACTATTTGACTAGAAGGCAATTAACTCTTGGAACAAGAAGAGGCAAATAACTCTTGGAAAGTTGAAGGGTCAAATAACTCTTGGAAAACCAAGAAAAGACATGTTACTATTAAAACTTGTGAATAGTAACTTTCGTGAATAAAAACTAACTTCGTGAATAGTAACTTTCGTGAATAGTAACTCGTGAATAGTACTCAAACACGAAAGTTCTCCGAATACCCGATTGAACAATATAACCTCCAGGACATCAATTATCATCGTAATGAATATGGGATTTCTACTAACACAAATAATCCCAACATAATGAAACTATCAAATTCATCTTTTTAATGAACCACGAACTTATTCATCATTAATATTATAACTCACAATATTTAGCAACCTGAGGTTGTTCTCTCGAGGAAGAGGGGCTTTCGAATAAGGATTTCTCCCTTATCAGGCCGCTTGATTAGGTGATGAAACCTCTCCTTGCAATTTCTAGACATTGTAAATATTGTGATTTAATAATATGAATAACTTTGTCATCTCAATTATTGATTTAACAATATAACATATAATGTAGATGATCTTATGACAATAATCGAATCAATAATATGAGAGATATGATGCGTGATCTTGTAGTAATAATTGAGTATAATCGAGTGACTTCTCACGTAAGCATCAATAATCAATACAGCGTCTTCTTATGCAACCACGCGCTTTTCTTGTACTTTTACTACCAAGTAGTTCAAATGGTATGCTTGATTAAAACTTTAGTTATTTTCATAAAATATTTTTGTCGTTTTCTCATTCAGATAATAATTACATTGCGGGTCCACCAATGATTGTACCATCGTGCAAATATTTCCCCGACACAAAGAATATTCTGACCAATCGAATATAATCTGACAACTTGCGTACTTTTGCAAAATTTATAAATACTACTCACAACTATAATATTATCTCAAATTAACACCATAATTTTAAAAAAAATATATTTCGAGAAATTAAATCTTTATTAAGTAAAATTTGGGATTTTACAACATCCATTTGATTATAAGTCTTGTTTGGTTCAAATCAATTTCACATCACACATCGATCTTATTTCATTGAAAATACTTGCATTTGGCGTAATTCTAGGGATTAATTGGTTAACTACTCATCAATACGAAATTGATTATTTTCGTGAGTTGTTAGCTTTCATATTCATAACCAACCTATTATGCGAATTGAAGCAACCAAGTATGCATGCGGTCTATCGCGTGCTTGGTGATTTCTTATGTTATTCCATTCTTTATTATACTCGATTGGTTATAGTTTTGGCTTTTATAGTCTATAAATTAGTGGAATATCCTTGATATTTGCGCTTCATCCAAGTATCTTTTCATGTAAATATTCTTCCGAAGCATTCTTGAGTTTTACCCCAAAAGATATTTGATTTTATTCTCTCTTGACTCTTCTAATGGATTGCTTGTTCAGCTGCGAGATTAAACTTGATGTTTGTTATATTTTATCGGTTTAACATTTATTGAAGGCTAACGATAAATTATTACGCATTATCTTAGTCATAATATTTTTTTATTGGGCTGATTGAGCTCACCCTTTTGCTTTCATTGTTCTCTTGAAAATGAGAACGTAAATGGGGACTAGTCGGGGAGCGGGTGACGATCCAGATGATAGCATTAGTAGTCCTCACTATTCTATGAAATAATGTGACAATAAATGTATTGAGGACTCCATTTGAGTTTGATTCTTTATACCTGAAGACAATATTAAATATTAAAACTCTCGACTTATGTTTTGTAAGTATTTTACCTGCGGTTGTATTATTAAGTTGTATTTGAATTTTGTACCATGTATTTAGCGACTCAAGATGGGTGATGTATACCTATTTTGGGGGCGTCACATATACCTATTTTAGGGCGTCGCGGTAAGTGCTCCACCAATGAACTACTCAATTAATGGAAATGATTACCGATGAAATATTACTTTGTTGATGGTAATATCCCCATGAGCAACATTTATTAAAACCATTTCAGTACCTCGGGGAAATAAAAGAAAACTATTTTCCAAGACTCAAGAGGCGCTTAGAAATGATGTTGAAAGCGGGCATTTGGGGTACTCCAAGCACGTTTTGCGATTGTTACGTTAGTCCCGCTGCGATTTTGGGATCAAACAACACTAAAATAAATTATGACAGCATGCATAATATTTTATAATATGATCGTTAAAGAAGAACGAGATGAAAATCAAGAACCAACAACCTACGATACACATGACGAGATTCCAATTGTAGAAGTGTCTCATGAGCGTGCCTCACAATTACTTGAATTCATTGAAGCCAATCATCGCATAAGGGATAAACAAGTTTATTCTAAACTTCAAGAAGATATTATTCAACATTTGTGGTCACTACATGGCGGAGCGTAATCCATTACATTCTCTATAATAATAAGCAAATCATGATTTTCTAATAATAAGCAAGTCAACTACTAGATGTAACTTTTTCATGATTTCTTTCTTGCGTTGTTTATAATATTCACTACTTGGGCTCCATGTTAGTGGTGTCGATCATCATGATCCTTTCATCCACTTGTGCTTTCATTATATTCAACTTCTCTTGCTATTGAAAATATTTTGTCCATATTCTCTTGTCTCTTTTGTTGGTTCAATTTCATTTGATGCTTGAACTTCTCAACCTCAATTTCATATGTGTAATAGTATCACCTAATTCCTTTGCCCTTTTAAATAATGCTTTCAGAGCTTTTCTTCCCATTGACCTCTAATCTTACGGCAGATTGTATATTTAATATCATCGTCTTCACCCAAACTTATTTCTTCTACGGTGGATGGAGAAGATGTTTAACTGAACTTGACTCTTTAGTACTTTTCTGTATTTTCCACTATTATATGTTCTCCATTTCGGTGCATTTTTTAATATTCTCCAACAATGCATAAATCCAAATGGTTGGTTTTGGATACTTTTGAACATCTCTAATGTTTGACATATCTATTGCAAAATTATTTACAAAGTATTAAGTATAAGAATAAACTTAATGAAATTTTACATGAAAAATTTGAAATACCTTATCTTGTTCTCCTACACCATTTTGTTGCATTCTTTCAATTGAAGCATACTATCCACAAAATTTGTTCACCGCGAGTTGAATTGCTAACCAACGTTTCGCCAAAGTAGTAGAATTGCGTTCAGACTCAAAATTTTTATATTCATGAAAGTATTCGTGAACTCTTTCTCGTGGCGCCTTCAAAATATAGTATACATCACCTATTACGAGGTTATCGATACATGGTACGTAAACAACAACTTTATTATTACAACGAAGAAAGCTGTGAGTTTAAATACAAATATTATCTTACGATAATATCTATACTCAAATAAATCCTCATCACATTTATTGATACATTATTTTACAAAAATAGTGAGGACTACTAAACAACTCTCTAGAACCTTCATTCCATACCCCCGACTACGTACTTTCATTTATATTCTAGCCTCCCCAGAAAAATGGAACAAAAAGGAAAAGGGTGAGCTCAACTAGGCTCGATAAAGAATATTATGACTAAGATAATATACAACAAATTATCGTTAGTCTTCAATATCGAGGAAAAATCTAATAGAATACAATAGACAACAAATTTTAAATCAATATTAGCGGCGGAAATAATAATTCATTAGAAGAGTTAAGTAGAGAATGCAAACTACTATCTTCATGTATGAATTTAAAAGTTCATCGTCTATCTTTTATCCTCGTAACATCAATCAATATACATACAAGAATCAAATATTCATCTTTTGCACTACGAGCCAAAGATATTCATCGATTAGTCATATTCATTTAAACACTGTTCATCTTTACTCACGGGCCAAAGATATTAATCGATCAGTGGCCATGTTCATCTCAACACTGTTCATCTTCTTGCACTACAGGGCGAAGATATTCTTCAGAATCATTCATCTTTTGGCACTACGGTGCCAAAGATATTCAATAATATCATCATTTAATGACCGAGGATGATGAAAATATTTTTAAAAAACGAATCCAGGTGAAACAAAATGACAAGGATTAAGGATTAAGGATTACGTACTTTGTTTTATCCATATTAAAAAATACCTCAAAAATAATCATAGTGGTGTAAAATTCAAGAATGATCAAAACATGGATACAATCAAAGCTAGTATCTAGAATAGATATTTTGGACAAAAAGAAATTTTATTTTTCTATGAATGAATAGTCAGAGTATCGTGAATAGTCTAGTATCGTGAATAATGTAATTCAGACACCAAAAGATAGAAATTCCACAAAACATCTTCACGCTTTCTTCATGAATAGTACTGTGAATAGTAACTAAGTGAATAGTAACTTTCGTGAATAGTAACTCGTGAATAGTAACTCATGAATAAACTCCCTAGACATGAAAAAAAGTTCCAAATTTGATAAAAGTTCCAACCAATATTTCAACATAATGATATTGAAGAAATAATATCATTTGAGAAGAAAATAACATCCCTTACCTCGAAAGATCGAGTGCTTCTAAATTTGAAACACGGGATATAGGCTATGACTTGAACTTGCATCAGTATAGCAATACTCAAACTATACTCAAAATACTCACAAGAATAAACTCGATAATATAGAGAGAAAACTTGAGTTTAAATTGTGATTTTCAATTCTAACCTAAGCACATTCTTATTTATAGGAAATTGCTTGTAACACCAAGCAGAAAAAATTTAATAAATTAATAATATAATTATATAAATTTCTTACACATGTCTAGAATCGATTTCACCATCAAACACATGCCACCTTCTAGAAAAAATAAGAAAAACATTTTTCTAATTTTAAATATTTTAAACTTCAAAAATTAATTATTTGAAGACTTGAACTTCAATAATTCCTAATAAATAGCCTTTCATCAGAAAATTTGAATCTAAGCATTTTTATAGGAAATTCAATTCTCTACAACTGCGGAAGAAAGTTTTTCCAAATTCCAAATAGAAATTGGCCAAAATCCATAAGCAGTCGATTTCGACAGTATAATCAAATTTCGATCGATAAATGGGGTCCAATCGAGCATGTTTAACATGTTTTAAACATTTATTACAACAAAATACTCTTCTCCTCGTATACTCATATATCCCACATTTGTTGTAAAAATATCACCATTATTATATTATTAAAATATAATAATATATTTAAATGAATTATTTTATCGAGAAAAAGATAAAATTTCAATTTTCAACAATTGTCACATTAAAATTTTTCTCCATCTATATCCACATAAAATCAATATTTTTCTCATCATATGAATCAATAATTAATTATTCACAAATAATATTCTGAATCAATATTGTGACCGAGGCGGTTTCAGGAAGGGGGACTTTCCGATAAAATTTCTCTACTTCTTGTGCATGATTAGGTGACCAAACCTCTCCTTAGAGCGAGAACTTTCTAGACATTGTCCAATAATGTTATCTAATAATATTATTAGGATAATATGAATTATTGCTTCGATAATGAAAAATCTTGTGTAATGACAATTATTGAAACAACTTGACAATATAAAATATCAATGCGGCAATTATTAACTCAATAAAATAAAATCTTTGAGCGATAATTCTGTAACCATTATTGAGTAGTGCCTTCTTCACGTGAATAATTGGTGCAATGCCGATGTGCTCTCTTGTGAATATGGCTTTACTGTTTTAACCATAAGTATTTTCGATAGTGTTAATTGATAACAACTCTGTGAATTATTTTAAACAACTTATATTGTCGTTTTTCATCCAATCGCTTTTTCAGTTATGGGGCCCCACACATGGGCTGCTGGCGCTTCGTGCGAATATTCCCAAAATCGATCTGAATATTCCACGACCAAACGAATATTCCAAACAACAATGAATATTTTATAACCAACTGCTTATTTTGAAATATTTGCGTATTTAACCCCTAACTATCCACATTAATCGAATCAACCCTTACTATTTCAAATAATAAATAGAAAATTAAATTTCATTAATAATAAGTTGGGGTCTTCTGACCTCCCTCCTTATGAAATTTGTCCTCGAAATTGACGTGCGTCACAGGTGTTTGAAAAGGTGAGGATATCTAAGCTTTCATTTCAAGTTTCCAATTCCCAAGTCATTTCCTCTATAGCATGATTCCTCCATGAAAACTTTAACTTGTGGTATGACCTTTCAGCACGTGGGACATCTCCTTCCTATCCAAAATCTTGGCGGTGTACCTCTTAAATACGTTAAGTCTTGACTATCTAGTCAAGTTCTAACTTCTCTATAGCGTGGTTTGGGTCTTTCACATTTACTGAAATGCGGATATGAAACACATTATGAACACGAGACATACTCGGAGGTAACACGAGTACATAGGCTACATTTCTATTAGGTCAAGAATTTGAAATGGACGAATAAATGCGTGGATTGAGCTTTCTCTCTTCCCGAATCTTGTAACTCCCTTTCCATTGGAGCGACTTCATGACAATACGTGATCCCCCACACTAAATTCCCGTCCTTTCGATGAAGATCCGCATAACTCTTTTGTCGATCTTGTGCCGTTTGTATCGTTATGAATCATTTGGATCTTTTTGGTAGTCAATACGTCTTAACTTTCAGGGTCCCAACAATGTTGCTTCACCCACCTCATCCCAACATATTGGAGAGCGACACTTTCGTCCATATAATGCTTGAAATGGAGCCACACCATATCTTGCACGATAAGCTTGTTGTTGTAGGAGAATTCCTGATGGTAAATACTTATCCCAACCGCCTTGAAGTGCAGGACATGAGTCTTAATAAATCTTGAAGAGTTTGAATAGTCCTTCCAGATTGTCGTCCGGGTTTGAGGATGGTATCTTGAAAGCCAGATAAATAAATCCGTGCCCGTAGCTTTTTGCAAGCTAACCCAAAATCTTGAAGTGAATCTTGGGTCGCGATCCGAAACTATGGATCTGGGCATGCCATGCAACCTCACAATCTCATTCCACGTACATACTAGCGAAGGCGTTCAAGGAATAAGTCTCCGTGTCGGCAAGAAATAGGCGGACTTGGTTAATCTATCAACAATAACCCAAATAGCATTGATGCCTTGAAAGCGTAGGAAGACCAGTAATTGAAATCCATGGTAATGTGTTCCCACCATTTGGAATCTCAAGTGGTTGCAGACGGACCATTAGGTACTAGATGATCTCCACCTTTTGCGTTGACAAGTTAAACACGTTGAGATAAACTTTAATCTCTCTTCATATTGTTCCACCAAAATGTATGTGAAGATCACGATACATTTTAGTACTTCCGGGATGGATTACAAATGGTGTATTGTGTGCCTCCATCATAATCTTGTACTTCAAATCGAGTCGTTAGGAACACAAAAAGTCTAGAGTGGACTCAAAGTATTCCTTCTTCATCACCTCTACGCTTAGGAATAGCTCATTTTATTTACTTTTTTCTTAACGCATCGGCTCAAGATTGGTGGCTTGAGCGACCTTAACTTTTTCTATTAAAGTTGGCTCTGTGCGTATACTTGACATCCTCGCACTCATTCCCGCGTATGATCTTCTACTCATATCGCCAATTTACCGTTAAAACTTTTCCGGGATGGTATTGAATAGTGTGGTGCGTAGTCTTTCAATAGTTCGAGCCAACGTCGGTTGCCAGCGTGTTGAGTTCTTTTGAGTGAAGAAATATTTAAGGCTTTTATGGTGCGAATATCTCCACTTTCTCCCCGTATAGATAGTGCCTCCATATCTTTAGCGAAAACAACAATTCCGCTGACTCTAGATCATGAGTAGGATAATTCCTCTCCTATCTTTCTTTTTAAGTTGTCATGAGGCATGAGCTATGACTTTCCCGCGTTGCGTGAGAACACATCCCAACCCTTTGCCTAAAAGCATCCATTTGTGGATAACAAATCCATCAGAACAGGATGGTATTGTTAGAAACAGTCGCAAAATAAGTCTCCTCTTAAGCTCTTGGAAACTCTTCTCGCATTCTTGGCTCAAAGCAATTTTGTATCGCCTTCCGGTTAGTTTGAGTTAATGGAGTAGCGATTGAGAAAACCTTCCACGAATCTCCAAATAATAACCGACTAAGCCAAAAAACTCGTTTACTTGATCCATGACTTGATTCTTCCCCAACTTTGTATTGCTTGATCTTCGTGGGATCGTGAGGATACTCCATGTTTTGACACCATGCGTGCCCAAGGAATGCTACTTCCTCGAAGCGAACTTCGCATTTCTTCAATTTGGCATATAGTTTGTTTTTCGCGAAGCCTTTGGAGTACCGGCTTCAAATGGTGCTCATGATCTTCCGACTTTTGGAATATATAAGGATGTAATCAATAAAACAACAACAAATCGATCCAAATATTCTTGAATACTGGGTTCATCATATCCATGAAAGCGAGGAGCATTAGTTAGTCCGAAGACATGACTAAAATTCGTAATGCCCATCTGGAAGTTCGAAGGCGATCTTTGGAATATCCTCGGTTCTAATCTTGGTGATGATATCCGAGCGAAGATCGATTTTGAAAAGAATTGTACTTGCAGCTAGGTCAAACAAGTCATCAATACGAGGTAGAGGATACCTATTCTTGATGGTGACATGGTTCAATTCCAGATAGTCGTCTACAAAGTCGCATACTCCGTCTTTCTTCTTTCAAATAAAAGCAGGGTACTCTTGAGGAGATGTCTTGGGATCGAGATGAAGCCAAGTGTCCAACAATTCACCGTAGTTGGACCTTTAATTCTGAAGTTCAATAGGAGCCATTCGATATGGGGTTTTAGAAATGGGCTTTGTACAGGGTTCAAGATCAATAAAGAATTGACTTCACGTTACGGGGTGAGCCAAGGAAGTTCTTGAGAAATCGTCGGAAAGTCGATAACAATAGGAATATTATTCAAATTTGACGTGTCTTTATTCAAATCCATAACATGGGCTAAGAAAGCTTGACATCCGTTTTTCAATAAGCGAATAGCTTTATGATTAGATATGATGGTGATTGATTTTAATGGTTTAGTTGCTTGAATCCGTCATGGCAGGTTGGTTAGAATATGAAAACTATGAACCTACGAAAACAATCAATTTTGGCATGATAAGTAGTTAACGATCAATCCCCAAAATTACATCAAAAGTTAAGTATTTTAAAGAGATAAGGTCAACCGGTGTAGGTAATGGTACCAACTTGAATCAAACAAGATTTATAAGCGATTAGATGTGATGAAAGTTTCTCTGCCAATCTGGAGTTTCCACAGATAGGTCAAAGTCTAATTTCTCGAGTCAAGTTTAAGCGTTGAGCACATGCAGGAAGATAAATGAATGGGTAGCACCGGTATCAAGTAAATTATAAACTTCATAAAGAATTTATAAATAGCTTACCCATGATCACCTTGTTTGGGTTCACCGCATTTTGACGATCAATGACAAACGCTCTTCCGGAATCGTTGACTTTGACTTTTACGGGATGAGTCTTTTGAGTCCACATTCCCCATTGAACTAGAGTTTCGCTTCTAAATGTCTGATCTCGACGATATGTCCTTCCTTTCCACAATTATAGCATACTACCTTGGTATTTGTGGCGGCGTTTTGAATGATATATCCCTCTTTTACAGCATTTGTAACATATGGCCGTGGTGTTAGTTCTCCTCCACCCAGAACCGATTCTTCTGCATGCTTTATCGTCTTCACATAGTCGTTATTAAATCTCCTCTTTTTAAATCTCCTC
>JAINUW010000068.1:115787-130720 GCA_020205615.1 Panax quinquefolius | reverse complement strand
CTCTATCTGCAGGAGATGTAAATACTTCCTTTCGCCTCTGGAACAAAAGTCATAGGACGCTAGCTAGATTGATTGGTAGATTAGAGGTCTTCCGTCTAGCCTCTTGCTCCTTATCTCAGACAGAGCACAACGGGTAAGGAAAGTGCTGTTAGGCCGGAGTGTCTTTTTGAGCAGCATTTGGTGATTTCATTATCCGAGAGTGGGACGAAGTCTTTATTTTCCTTTTTCATTCTTAAAAAAAGTATTCTATCTTCACTTCAAGCTGCCTGCTTGCCTTAAGTCGCCTTCGGAGTAAGGAAGGTAGCACTAGTCGTCAGCTAATACAGGGAATCAATGCACTTATCGGCTAGCCAGCTTGCTAGTGATAACGGAGTCAGTTCTTCGATGAGCTAACTAGAAGCTTAGAGGAGAACGCTAGCGTGCACACTTCCGTTGATGTGCTTCACCGATCGATGGAATCTTATTTACATTGATTAGTCGGACCAAACGGAGAGACCAATGCTACTCATTCTGATCTCAGCTGCTTTGTCTCTTTCTCCGATATACAGTTTCTCCCGTCGCAAGACTTCCAGTACACATTGTACATGATTCAGGTGTTCATTCTCATCCACACGAGAAATTAGAATGTCGTCGAAATATACGACAATTTGCCTCTTCTTCGTAATCAAGCCGAAGCACCTGATTCATCATCCTCATGAAATTGGGGCGGTAGGCCTCGAAAAGTCCCATCCCTCGTCTTAAAGTAAAGGCGGTTTTCCATTCCGTCGGATTCTAATCTGATGATTACCACTTCTCAGATCAATCTTCGAAAACACACGCGATCCAGACAACATATCTAAGTCATACGGGAATCGATATTTGATGGTCATTTTGTGGATGGCCTGACTATCAACGCACATTCGCCAGGTGCCATCCTTCTTTGGGGTCAAGAGAGCAGGCACAGCACAAGGTTTGGAACCCTCTCCCTGACAACTCCCTTTTTAATCCGCTCGCGAACCTGCCGACTTCACTCTTCATGCTCCGATGGACTCATCCGATAAGCAGCTTGATTCGGAAGAGAAGATCCTGGGATTAGATCGATCTGATGTTGAATGTCCTTCATGGGCGGTAATCTCGCTGGTAACTCTTCTAGGAGAAGTTTGACTTCCGAGAGCTGATCCTAGCTTGGACTGATCTTTGACCCTAGCTCAAGGCGAAAGGATACTTAGGTTTTTCTCCCTTCTTCTAAATGGGATCTTCCTCACCGGCAAGTGCCCCTATTGGGCTGGAACTGGAAGGCGCCTTAAGGCAACTTATAACAGTAGAAGTCAGAACAATCAGACTCACCTACATCCTCCGATCTAGGATCTAGCAGCTAGGAATCGCGCAACTGAGAAAGAAGCATGACCGGTTGAGCTCGAAGAACAAGAAACGGAAGCACGCTTTGGAACAATCACAAAAAAAAGGGGGATTACTCGGGTATTTCTAAGGACGGACCGCATACCAACCATTCCTTTTTGGAATGTAGTGAGCCCTCTTCTTGCCCGGGCTTGGCTTTCAGACTTGACACCTTTCTTGTCGGAGTGAACGGGGTTGCCTCGTTTCGGGGTTACCTCAAAGTAAGGGATATCCGGGGTCACCTCCGAAGGGTCCTAGCAGCAAGACAATCGGGGTAGGAGGGATGCCTGTCTCGGAGGTAGCGGGGTTGCCTTGAAGGCGCGTCTGCTGTTTCTCTTGTTTTGTTCCTAGGCCCATTGGAAGCCTTTTTATGGCAGTCTTTGCCGAACTCTTCTAGATTTGAGGTTCAAATGAAAGATTCTTCTCAATGGAACTGGCCATCTAATCTATGAAGATAGGCTGCACCAGACAAACAACAAGCCCCTTTGTCAGAGACTTTTAAGTTGTTCAAGAAGATGTACTGCTACTACGCCCTTCGTGCCTATTCTCTTGAGAGTTCCCTCGGCTCGGGGAATAGAAAGCAAGACTCTGACGTTCGGTCTGGTCTCAGGTTTCTCAGGTTTTTGAATTCCTTTTCTTCCCAAGAACTAGAGGGTCTACGGGCAAGCGCTAGTGCTTTTGCTCAGACAGCCTTTCCTACCGAGGTGAGTAAGCTAGAGCTCCCTCCTTTATTCCATTCTTCGTTCCTTCCTACGGGTAGGGACATTTCCCTAAAGAAATCCTAAACTGCTATTGTATTGATAGTACGAGCATAAATAGCAGTTTCCGCCCTTTGGTTTAGCTGATAGAGACTATTCAATTAACCCATTTCTTAGTTCTTTCCGCAAGAAGAACGTAGACGCTATTTGCTGCACCAGCGCTTGATAGGAGAAAGAAAGTGCCATATTCCCGAGTAGGACTTCTCTTCGCTCTTTGTCTGGCCATGGTCAATCAAATTAGAAATCTTGTCTTCTAAAAAAGGGGATCCTATCAACTTGCTTTCTTCATTTCCTCCTTGGATAGAGTGCTTCCTAAAACGATTACTGCAAACTTTCTTTCAACAGGGAAGGCTAGGGGATTCTCCTAAAGACAAAAGCATTAGAGAAGAGGAATTTATCTCTTGGCCGTATCTATTTTTATATTTCTATTGTTTAGTTAGAACAAGCGAATGAACTGAGAAAGCCTCTTTGAGCATATGTTGTTGTAGTTGATTCCGTTGCCTGTACTTTTTATATTTCTATTCGAGATGGCCGTGTACTTCAATATAGTACTATATCGAAACCGGTCAGTAACATGACCAACAATCTCGACTGTCTGCTGACCTGAACTCACTCGCATGCGCTTGAAGTGTACAGAGTTGCTAATAGTCTTTATCTCAAAAGTGCTCTACTGAGACGGGGGCGAACTCAACTTGAAATGGATAGAGCATTCCGATTGGGGTGACAGTCGACTGGACTGAGCGTTCGATTGGGTGAGAGAAGCAAAAACTAGATGAATGCAAGTTGTTCAGTCAATAGTCCCCGGTATTAGGCTCGGGCCCAGGTTCTCTATATATGGGCCGTAGTCGAATTCGAGGTGAGACTGATCTCGTAGTCAGCTAGTGCGCTTATCAAAGTAAATCTGTCGTGCTTGAGGGATTTGATTTGTTCAAAATCTTTCCTTCATAGACTGACTTGATTGATGCAACTTGGATATGAGACCAAAAAATGGAATGTTTTCATTTCATCACTGACAACTGGAACAAAAGAATAAGAGCTGGTTTAGGGGCTAACTGCTATAACTATGACGGAACCACTAGAGTAATTAGTTTGATTGGCCAACTGCACCTAAGATGACTGAGAACAAGGCAGGGAACTACCCGATCAAAGAGTCTTTCTTCTGCGCCTGGGCCTTCCCTTAAGATGAGAACAAGACGGGTGAGCTTCACCTGAAATCATTTCCTGCGCCCCTAGGATTGAGGTTGGTTGGCTTGTTCAAGGCAAGGTACCAAATGAGAAGCAGCACTTCCACTGCAATGCAAGGACTCTTCACACAAGACGGTCGGGCTGACCCAAGGGATCAATCAACTGGGACTTCTCCTCTCGCTCTCTTCTCATTCCACTTTTTAATAGGAACAAAGATGGCGCACGCGGGTGCTAGTATAAATGCTGCACCTCTCCTCCGACGAACTTTTGATGCCGAAGCTGTCTATGTTGTTTCTTTGGTGACCTTTCCCCGTTCCACAGTGGGCTAGCCTCAATAGAGATTCTCTTGCCACTTTCTGTAGTGAGAAATTTGATAGGCTTTCACGCCAATTCAGTCCTAGTAATCAACGACTTCGATAAAAGGGCCGAAACCAAGCAAAAAACCTAAACAAAGAAGAAGCGCCCTTCAAGCTTAGCCCGCTCACTCCTTCCCTTTAAGAACAAGGGCTCTTCCAGAGTGAACACTGTAATCAAATCCTTCTGCTGTTCTTCTACCTGACCCATCGACCTGGAATCAAATCAATTCCTTTGCTCTTTGATTAATTAATATCTCTTTTTTGATTATGCCCTATCTGCATTTCCCGAAAAACAGCCCTCTATTCTGATGATGCGGATGGGAATGCTTTAGTGTCTGTTTAATACGTTGGAATTGATTTCTAATCCTCGGTTTCTTTGCTTCTATTTCTTCTATCTGCCTGCTTTTCCTTCGTTCGATATGGTATACTTTTCCTCGGATTTAAAGTGAGATGGTGAGGTGAGAGTCTTTCCTAACCGTAAGACGACTGTACCGCTTTTCAGATGCAAATAGGTAGGTGCCCTTTAGCTGCTCCTCTGATTCCGAAAAACAAAAGACTAACCGAAAAGAATACGGGTCGTGTCTTCGTTCGGGTGCTAAGCCCGAAAGCCCTTATAGTTTTCTTTTTATGCCATTATTGAATGCAGGGTTTTAGCTCACCCTTGCTTCTTTGGATGCCAATGCGTCTCTTGTTTCAGCTGATTCTCCGGTTGCGTCTGAAACTGCGGATTCTCCTTTTGCTACGGATGAAGATTTGGATACAGGGCATCTTTCTACCATAAAAACGAGGGTTTATGACCCTGGCCCAGAAATGAGGCTAAAGTTTTTCTTTTCCGCTTTAATATAGGTCTTTTCAAGGGAATCTTTCATGCTGTCTGAAATCCTTGTTTTCAATCTGTATATCCAACCCAAGAGTGTACCGGAGCGAGCACTAAAGCAAGTGGAGTGTAACGAAACGAACGAATGAAGTGATAGCGGCCAGCGAGCTATTGGTTGGGGAAGAGTACCTAGGAGTAAATTATTCAAAAGATAGAGATAACAAAGCTTTCGGACAAGCATCCGGTGCATCAATAGACAGACCGCTCAGCGGGGACTTCCAAGCCCTATTCCTTCAGACTGGGAATGACTCAGAATGGACTGCTACCACTCAGGGATCAAAGCTGACTCACTTTCATTTAGCGGATAAAAAGAAGAATGAAGAATGGAAAGAAATATGATGAGTCAGAAAAAAAGCATATCGGTGTCAGAAAGAAGAAGAAGGTAAATCGGGCAAGGACGAAAGGAAAAGGAGAGAGGATACATAGTCGACTCCAGGTCGGTAGCTGTGGAGTCACTAGCATGTCAAGAAGAGACTGAGGCTTTTCTCGATAACGCAGGGCCAAGTAGCGACACTTCACCCAGATTCGATCATCACGTCAACTTGCTTTATTCAACAAAGTGATCAAGCTTCTTAGCCACCGGGGACCAGCCTCGTGAACGCATTCGCTAAAGGCACTACAGGCCTTACTAATTAATAAAGGGCTTTCTCAATCCAGAATCTAACTTCAGAAATCGAATAAGCCCTCATTCTGGTTTATTATAAATATGAGCGAGATTAGATCGAATTCTCTTTCTATCCGCTATGAATACATTGAAATAAGGCTAGCTCCTCAGATCTTTCCCTCTGGGCTGGGATATTTTGGAAATAATTCAGCATCTGCTTCACTGTATGCTATCTGGGTCGGTTGGGATTGGGATTCTGAGTGCTTTTCTATTTGATTTAGCTTCTCCTTTCGCTCTTTCTGGTGATTGGATTGGCTAATTGCTCTAAACTCTCTCTTTGTCGATGCTCGTGCAGCGGAAGGACTGCTTCCTTTAAAACCTCGCTCCGAACCTTGCCTTGCTAACGATAACGAGCTTTTGGTAGCCCTTCTTCCGGTTATTCTGCCTCTCTCTAAGTTCATTTCTGATTCAATCTATTCGATTCCAATTCTCACCCTCGAGTCATGAGTTGTTGCCCTATTTCCTTTTTCTTCGCTAGCCTTGGGGCTTAGTTACTTAATTAAGAGTTATCCCCCCCTAGCCTATGAAAGCATTCCCATAGCTCTTTGCCTACAGCGTCAATGAGTTAGGAGCTTGAGTGAACACCAGGGAATTTCCTTATTCATAGAGTAAGGGCAAAGGCAAGTCCTCCCATTACTGGAAGCGGCTCAAAGCATAGTATAAAAGAAAAAAAGGGCTATTCTTGCTCCGTTTAAATCGAGTTCATACCATACCTGGTTTAGACCGTCGGGGAGGAAAGCTGTGAACGAATCTGATGCGCAGATGTTTGAAGGACTAAGCGCAGTTGGAGGAAAGGGTACTCTTAAGGGCCTGCAGTCACTTCAGGGGTTAGCTCTGCAGATGTTGAAGGAATGGAATAAGGGCAGCTTTCAAGCTTTACTTTCTTCTCTCTGGCGTGACTGCTTTCTTTGCTAGATGGGATCGATCCCAGACCTAGCCGCTTTGCACCTTTGGTGGTATCGTTATCGTATTCTAAGTAGAAGATCCCATATCCGAAAGGTCGTCTTAGTCTTCCGCTTGAACTAAAGGGAGTGAAAAGTCACCCAGTTCACGGTGAGCCGAGGGTTAGGGGAAGAGGTCAGTCCTTTTGCTCTTTTCAACTCGACTGTGAACCCTGTTCATGGTTTCATGTGAAAATAAGCGGTCTTTGGTCTTCAGTGAAATGACATGGATCCCTTTAAGAAGAAGTAAGCTCTAATCACTCTACCTTGACACCCGAGGGGAGACAACTCAACTCAATAGATAGAGTGAAGTGCCCTATTGGCTATGGGTCAGGAACGGTAATAAGGCTGACGTTCGACTAGCAGCTTTCACGTGGCGAGAGGAGAAAGAAATAGCAAGTACTACTCTTTCTCTTTGAACGAATCCGAAGTTCGAAGGAGATATTTATTTGAACCTAAATCCTTGGATCGCCTATGTGTCTATGAAGAGGTTAGGTACTAAGCCACTTCTTTCGCCTTTAGCTTGCCTTATCTATCTAATAGTTTCGGAATGTGATCTTTGCCTTTAAGCTTTGAGCTTGGCGCCTTGGCAGTATAATCTATAGAACCGGGTAGGCCAGGCCAATTCGTTAGTGTGGTTCGATAGCTTTTCTCTTGTTTCATCAGTTGCCATTGGTCCTGTCGTATTAAAGGCACGGCCTTGTGTGAAGGAAGAAGACGGCGCTATCGAATCCGTTCTTCGCGAATCCGCATTAGCGCAAATCCGATCTTTTCGGGGTTGAAGGAGTAAGCGCAGCTATGAAATCCGCATCTGGCTTGACTGCTGGAAAGCTTGACTTGGCTTGCCCGATGGTACTAAACCGGCAGGGATAGGAGCTTTTGTACGAGACTCAAAAGGTTCCGATCGAAGGGAATGGCATATTCCAAAACCATATAATGAGAAAGGGCATACCTATCTCCTTACTTATTCGTCTTTCACTTCTTCCTGTGAGTAAGATCCTATGAGATACCTCCTTCTATAAGAGGATAGGCGAGATGCAAGACTCCCGGGATATGGGATTCTTCTAAGGGAGAGGTGCGAAAGGTACGAGAGTTGCTCGACATCAAGGTTTGGAACACACCGACGATCGGGAGTCATTCAATTTCATTAGATGAAGCCGAAGAAGGGGATGTTCTTCTCAAAGAAAAAGACTCCCGAACCCAGGGAAAGAGTTTTGCTCCCGTAGAGCATATCATAATTAGACTAGTGGTGGCATAAAGAAACCCTACCTTAGGGGATAGCCCATAGGAACGTCTCTTCGCTCCTACTAAACTATCTCCTTATAGCTCCAACTCTTCGACAGGACACAAGGACACATTCCTACTAAAGGCTACCCAGCTTCTTGTGAGCAAACTTTACCTATTATCTTGGAAATGTGCAAGCATTACTGATCTCATCTTTTACGGAATCGATCCCCTTTTGACTGTACAAGAATATGTGGAGCTCGGCATGTCTGGAAACACAGGAGAACGTTCTTTTGCTGATATTATTACCAGTATTCGTTACTGGGTCATTCATAGCATTACTATACCTTCCCTATTCATTGCGGGTTGGTTATTCGTCAGCACCAGTTTAGCTTACGATGTGTTTGGAAGCCCTCGGCCAAACAGTATTTCTGAAGAACCGAACAAGAATTCCATTAATAACTGGCCGTTTTGATCCTTTGGAACAACTCGATGAATTTAGTAGATCTTTTTAGGAGGCCCCAATGACCATAGATCGAACCTATCCAATTTTTACAGTGCGATGGTTGGCTGTTCACGGCCTAGCTGTACCTACCGTTTCTTTTTTGGGGTCAATATCAGCAATGCAGTTCATCCAACGATAAACCTAATCCGAATTATAGAGCTATGACACAATCAAACCCGAACGAACAAAATGTTGAATTGAATCGTACCAGCCTCTACTGGGGGTTATTACTCATTTTTGTACTTGCTGTTTTATTTTCCAATTATTTCTTCAATTAAGAAAACGAAGGAGAATAATAATTCTAGGCACTCTCTCTTAGCCCATTCGGAAGGATCTCATCTCATAATTATCCATGACTGTTTATGTCTCTAGCACGACCACTTGATGAAATGTGGAGGGAAGTGGGGTAAATGGCTGATACTACTGGAAGGATTCCTCTTTGGATAATAGGTACTGTAGCTGGTATTCTTGTGATTGGTTTAATAGGTATTTTTTTTTATGGTTCATATTCCGGATTGGGTTCATCCCTGTAGTAATCAGATGAATTGAGTTGTAAGCTGTATCCATGAAAGCGTAAGAACTCAACGGGACCTTCCCCCCTAAAATCATACAAACAAAGAAGGGAATCCTGTTGAGTTCTTAAGAATTAGAATCTTTTTTCCTAAATAGCAAAACGAATTTCTTTTTCTGCTGTTTCAAAAAGACCCATTCCGTTTTTCTGATGATGTTTTTGAAAAATGAACTTCATTGATTGATTCGCCTGTTCCTCAATAGTATCTATCGATACTTTCAAAGTTAGAAGAAAGAAGGAGTCACTCGACTTCCTGGATGACATACTATATATTTCTGTAGATTAGATATCCTCAACTTGTTTCTATACTAATATAACCTTAGTCTATTTATTTTAGTATCTTATCAAAAATTTCAATTTTTAGAAGTTCTATTGACTCAATAAACTTCCCTGTCTTTTGTTTGTCCACCACTTCGTATATTATATGTAATATATCTAAAAAGTTCTGATATATCTGGAAAAATTCGAAACTAACACTAGGAATCTTTGACGAACAGGATCAAGAATCCTTTTTATTTCGACACAAGAAAGAGGTGTGGAAAATTCCTTTTCTTGTGTCGAAGACTAGGAAGACGAATAATCCCCCCTAGAATTATTTGTTCCATGCATTTATCCGCTCTATTCCCCGCTTACTTATGTCTAGTATCTAGTCGAATTTCATTCTATTAGAATAGAAAACACTATTGATGCATTTTATGACATTAAAATGTGATAATAGTAACATAGCCACACCACCCCAATTTGGATTAAAAAACAAACAAAGACAAAGAAGGGGTAAAGTCAAACAGTCTTCTTCACAATCTACATACTATGACTAGGAATGCGGTACAAGGAATTCCCGACATCTCGTGGAAAAATAGTATAAATAAGCAAAAGGCTTTTCATAATGTAATTTTTTTATCATAGATAATCACCAAAAATCATTTTTCTTTTTATGTTATGAACTCAATGTCGATAAATCCGCGAGTCTAGAAATTCATTTCGGACAATTGAACCTTCTCGAACTGTTTCTTTTTAAGAACCAAAAAGATTTGTGCCAAAATAACAGATGCCAAGAAGAACAAAAGGCCTTGGACACGTAATGGATCTTGAAGTACTATTTCTGCATCTCCTGACCAAATCCGCCCACATTAGGATTACTCGTCAATGGTTGATCAAATTTGATAGATTCGCCTTCTGAAACAAGAAGTTCTGGCCCTGGAGGGATAATATCAACCACTTGACGTCCATCCGATGCATCCGTTATGGTTATTTCGTAACCCCCCTTTTCTTTTCGTATTATTTTGCCTACTATACCTGCTGCTGTAGCATTATAAACCGTATTGTTACTCTTGCTCCCGTCGGGATAAATCTGACCCCTTCCCCTGTTTCCGCCTACGTATATAGGATATTTTAAGAAGTGAACATCTTTCTTAGTAGCGGGGTCCGGGGAAAGAATAGGAAAAGGTGATTTCACTATATTTTGACCAGGAACAGGGCCTATCACAAGAATATTTTTTTTTTTTTAGTGGGGCGATAGCTCTGAAAAGAAAGATTGCCTATCCTTTCTTTCATCTCGGGAGAAATCCGATCAACAGGAGCTAATTCAAAACCCTCCGGTAAAATAAGAACAGCCCCTACATTCAAAGCCCCCTTTTTACCATTAGCAAGAACTTGTTTTAGTTGCATATCATAAGGGATTCGAACAACTGCTTCAAATACAGTATCAGGAAGTACGGCTTGTGGAACTTCAATATCCACGGGCTTATTAGCTAAATGGCAATTGGCACATACAATACAATACATGATCGCTTCTCGTGGATTTTCATAACCCTGCTGTGCAAAAATGGGATATGCACTTGAAATGGATGTCCGAGTTATGATATATATCATGAGCGATGCGGAAATGGATCGAGTAATCTGTTCCTTTATCCAAGAAAAAGTCTTTCTAGTTTGCATGGTCCAACCATTGATCCCGAAAATTTCTACAATAAATTGGGTAGGTCGCTAATATAGTTCCCTATCCGCGATTCTGCTATTTACTGGAATAATATATAAATCTCCGGAAATATAAAAGTAAGTATGATTTTCCATACTTTGCTTATGTACAACTACAAAGTAAAAACATTAGAATTGGATTAATGTAAGTGGATCCTTTTCAATCATTCATTGAATGATAAATCACTACAAGTGACGGAGAAACACGATTTAAATAACGGAAAATCCAAAATTTAAAAAGTGTATCTAGAATGACTGGAAAAGTAGAAACAAGACCAGATAAAATTTGATCATTATGAACAAATCCAAAATCTTTGTAGACAGAGCCAATAATTAGTTCCCAACCATGGGGCGAATGGAATCCGATACATAAATCAGTTAATAAAAGAATAGAAAAAAAAAGCTTTGTGTCACTTAAGTTATATAGGAATTCCTGAGCCCAAGAGTTAAGAATAACAAGTTCTTCATTACCCCAAATAGAATAACCACTTAGAATAACAAACAGATTATATTTGTCGAGAAGTGCAAAATCGTATGGATACGATCCTCATTGTGTATCTTGATGAATGATGAATTGGATCGTTTCTTTGTGGATTCCTATACGAAGGTTTTGTAGATGTGTCTCCGAGTATTCCTTGATCATTTCCTCCAAGAGAAGGATTTCCTCTAATTCTATGAATTTTCTAGAATATTCTTTTCTTGAATACCATTCAAAAAATTTCGGATTGCCTAGTATTCCACCAATTAGTAACCCAAGATTCCAGACTTTTATTAAATGAAGAAATCCACCAGGGCAAAAATACTAGAGATGCAAGATATAAAGAGGTGTGAATGCTTTCTTTTTGCCATTTTTTCATCATCTGTGAATTTTAATGAACCCACCTCATTAGTCGACTCTATGCGATCAATATTTCTCTCATGCATGAGTTCTATTACAAGGTATCGAACCTATGAATCTATTCACTTTTTTTTTTTTGTGATTTCGCAGTTTTCTTTGAATCTAGAAAGAATATAGAAATAGATTAAGAATCCACTTCGAATGAAGAAATAATCAAAAAAATATTGTTTCCAAATATCGCAATTAGTCAAATTCGAAGCAAGTATCTCCTTTCGATGAATGCCCGAAAGAACCGCTTCATTTAAGTAATGAATATTCTTTTCTATCATTCTATCAAAAGACTTCAATCGGTACACGCAAGAAATAGGCCAATTCGGCAGCTTTTTGTTCAATTTCCCGTGGAGTAACATTCTCATCAGTACGAGTCAAGGGAATGGCCCCCTGACCTCTGATGTCCATATAAAGGACACGACGAGCATAAATACCCTCTTTAGCTTCTATTCTGACGGACTGAATATCTTTTATAAGGAATCGGAGGAAGATGCGACGATTTTTTCCAGGAAATCCCCAACGAAAAATACACACCATTCCTTCTTTTCTATCAAATCGATCATAACCACCCCCTACATTCAACGAAAGTGTGCACCACAAATAGGAGCTAATAAAGAGACCCGCGATTCCATAGAAAGACATCACGATCCCCTGTGGAAAAAAAAGGATTTGCTGAGACGGAAATAAAGATATCAAGTTTCTACCAAGATAACTGGAAGTTCCAACCAATAAGAATCCTAATGACCTTAAAAAAAGGATAACGGCCCAGCAGAAATTACTTGTTTTTCGAGACCCCGTTATAGGTTCTATCCATATATGTTCTGATCGACAACTCATACTTGATCCGGTTTCGTTTTATTGGAATTAAGAAAATACCCCAGACTTTACTCTTTTTGTTTCCGAAGTAACTCTCATCAACTAGTACTAGTTTGCTGTGAACCTTTAAGAGTAATTCATCAAATTGGTTAGATTTAAAATAATAACATACCATACCCTTCGTATGATCCCATCGATATACATATAGATACACCGACTTTACATTTCAGCCATCCGCCGATCCTGATATATTTTCAAATAGATAGAATTCCTTTACCCATATATCATCTTTCTACAGGCATAAGCATAAGAGCCTCTCCTTTATGTTCGGCGGAAACCGCATGTTATACCATATTCCCCTAAATAAAAATCTGTGTTATGATACAAGTCTAAGTTTTGAAAAAAAATGGATGAGAGTTGGGCCCATCAGATCTAAACAGTCTTATTCTTTTGAACATGAAGAGATAAAAGCCATTGCCATTGCCGGAAATACTAGGCCTACTAAAGGCACCAACACAGAGGAAAGTCAAAAGTTGTCATAGAATGGATACCTCGATTTACTATTTGTACCTGTTATTTTTATTTATAAAGATATCTTATAATAATTATAATTAAAATTGTAATTATTATTAATTAATATTCTGAAATTCAATTTTCATTAGTATAGATCTAAGTATATATCTAAGTGAGTATATGATGGACTTATTCATCTTTCTATATAAAAGATATATAAAAAGATATATATGATAATCGCCTTTATTATTATATTCTTTTTTTTTTTTCTTTTCTTTTTTGCTTGTCTTATAATAATTTAATAAAGAAAAAGTTTCTTACAAATTATCGAAAGATTCGTTAGAATCCGACCCAAAAGGGATTCTTAATCAAAATGGGATTCGCGGTAGATATAAAAAGAGAAAAACTCTATATCTATATTTTCATTTTCTATATTTGAATTATATATACGTACGTAAGACGGTAAGAGGTAATTTTTTTTATTTTCCTAATTTCACGAAAAGAAGAATTCACTCTTTTATCTTGTTGATAGAGGCTTCTTAATTAGTAATCAGGAATATAAATATAGAAAAAAAGAGTTATGCGCAACTTTAACTTTTGATTCTTTCTACAATTAGACCTTATGTCAACAAATAAACCCCGTTCGTCTTATTTTTACTTGGATTCCGATAAACTAACTACTTGTTTGCTACAAATAAAAAAATAGAACTTAATGCTCTTTAATTTTGATTCAAAGGAAAGAAAGCGTGGAGCTGAAATAACTCACTCAGAACGCTTTTTAAAGGATTACGTGGTACGATTAGATCAAATAAGCCCTTCTGGAATAAATATTCAGCCGCTTGTGAACCTTCAGGTACTGTTTTATTCAATGTTTGTTCAATTACTCTTTTACCCGCAAATGCAATGTAGGCATTGGGTTCGGCAATAATGATATCCCCCAACATACCAAAACTAGCAGTCACCCCACCTGTAGTAGGAGATGTAAGGATTGGTACATAGAATAACTTTTTATTTGATTGATAATCATATAAAGCAGAAGATATTTTAGCCATTTGCATCAAGCTCAAACTTCCTTCTTGCATGCGTGCCCCCAGGCTTACACACTAATAATAAGAGGTAGAAATTTTTTTATTTTTAGCGTACTCAATCAAACGGGTGATTTTCTCCCCGACCACGGATCCCATACTCCCCCATAAACTGAAAATCCATAACCCCGATTGCTACAGGAATACTGTTTAGTTGGCCTATGCCTGTTTGAACGGCCTCAGTTAATCCTGTCTTTCTTTGATAAGAATCGACACGATCTTTATAAGGCTCCTCCTCCGAATGAAATTCAATGGGATCCAGAGAAACCATGTCTTCATCCATAGGATCCCAAGTACCCGGATCGATCAAAGTTCGATTCTATCTGAACTACTCATTTTCAAATGATATCCACATTGTTCACAAAGATTCATTTTGATTTAAAAGATTTCTTATAATTTAATCCATAACAATTTTCACATTGAACCCACAAATGCCTGTATTTTTGAGTTACATCAGATCATTAGAACTTTCTCTTATAGTTAAATCACTACCATCCGTTCTGGTTCTTATACCGGAACCCGCAATCTCTACAAATGGAACTATAAATGTAACTGTTACTGTAATTGTCACTACCACTTACAATGTCAGTCTCAATAAAGATTTGAGACTGAAGATAATTGTCAATGCAACTATTAATGTTATTATTCCAACTATATTGAGTATCATACATGTAATGATCATAGTGGGGATCGTCACTGTTAGATCCATTATTCCGATAACTAGAATTCTGATAACTATAAAAAGAACTTTCTAGTTCACTCTGAAAAGAATGACCATTGTCAATCTCGAAAATATGATTTTCAATATCAAAATATATGGAATAACTGTTCCCATTACTATCCCTAACTAAAAAAGTTTCATCAGAGATGAAATTCCGAATGTCCTTGACGCCGAATAAATGATCAACATTACTGTAATTCGAATTGTCACGACCCCCCCAACTATGAATATTTTTCTTCATATCATTTATATTCGGATCTTCACTTTCACTGGTATTTTCAATAGGACCAAGACTACCCGTTGATTTACTTAGCCCACACCTGTGTTCGAACTCTTTCTTAAACAGTATCGAATTGAACCACCATCTTTCCATAGAGTTTTCTTGCCCCTTATTTGTATGAAAATACAATAGATGAATAGTCATTCAATGAAAAATCTTTTATTTGAATCTCTTTTTCCCGTCAAAATAAACAT
>JAINUW010000068.1:108287-110787 GCA_020205615.1 Panax quinquefolius | reverse complement strand
GTGATTTATATTTATCATCACAAAGAGAACCAAATGGGACCCATCCCATCGATGGATTATAAATATCATATTACTTATAAGCAATACCACTCAAACAGATCAAAGAGCTATGATCTTGGATCATGGAATATTCATCTTGACAAGAAATTATCTACATGATAAAATATGTATCACAAGCACTAAGGGCTATAGCTCAGTTAGGTAGAGCACCTCGTTTACACGTGCGCCAATGTTTTTCAGGGGAGTCCATCATGCAATCAACAGAATTTATTTTATTGAGAAATCGATGTCTTACTCCATAACTTTGAGGGAACAAGAGAACAATAGCCTGACAAAGGGTTTGGTCCGATTCGGGTGCCCTGTTTAGGTGCCAAACAGACCCCACCGTTGATTTGAGATATTGATAAGGTGAATACCCAGTCTATTCAATGCTAGGCATAATGAGTATAAGGACCTCAAAAATCTCTTTTCGTCCTATGAACTTTAAGGTGTATGAAGTTTCATATTTTATTTTTTTTAGCAGAGCGATAGAGACTTCATCTAACTTAGGTTAATCTAGGCCAGAGGCAAACCTACGTCAAGATAACCCCTTTGAAACACTTTGGTAGTGTTCCTGGATCAGAATTCAAATAATGACTCAGAGCACATGGAGCCATCTCCTTATTTTTCTATTAAAAAATATGGCGGACTTGCTGATATTTATATCAGTTAATGAAAGAGCCCAATGCACAAAAAATGCATGTTGGGTCTTTGAAACAGTTCAGATCATTTTGATAATAAAAAGTTTGGTCTGTTTTACCGAGAAGGTCTACGGTTCGAGTCCGTATAGCCCTAGAGCCCTAATAAAATGAAAATTTAAATACAAAAAATTGTATAATTTGAATTTCCTCATTCTAGTTTGTTGCTTGTAACCGACTGGTTGGTTCATCGAAATAAAATTATTCCTATAAGCTCACTCACAGGGATCATTTAAAGCCGAACATAAAACTGAAAGCAAAAATGCATTTCATTTCACCGGTTAAAATAAAAACTAGAATCTAACCCAACCCAAATTGAATCTAATAGTAATTCACATGGGTATAGGAATGACCTGCTGTATTTGTGCACAAGCTAAAGTCTGAAAAAAAAGATTTGGTAAGTTTCATTGTAAACATTGTCAACAACGTCAAATAGGCTTTTCTTTGTATGCCTTCCTGAGACCTATCAAAGTACATCACAAAAGAGAAAGAGGTAGTATTCTCTTTCCGTATTCAATATTAAATTAATAGAAACTCCCCCGCCTGGATTCTAAGAATAAGAAAAGGAATATACCAAGACCAATATATTTTCAATCTTGAGATGGAAATTTCTAGAAATTATCTTACATCTGACTATTTACTCTATTCTAAATCTCTAAGAAAAGGGGAAAAAAGACCTCCTATATTCATACAAAAATAGAACTATATAAAGATAATAAAAATGGATTTCAATTTCTAATAAAATTTATAAAAAATGGAATTAGAAATTCTAAACAAAAAATGAGATTCTATTTCTATTTAGAATTCCTTTTCTTTAGTTCTTTAGAGAGAATCCTAGATGAGATGAAAACAAGAGAATTTGTATAAGAACAATATATAGTTATACTAACTATAACTAAATCAAATCGAAATACGTGTAATGAAAATAGGATTCAATCGATGAATCCTGAAAGGAGACATGCCCCACAGTAAACAAAGGAAACTAGACGGTTCGATCAAAATAAATTCTTGTTTTTGACTAAACGGTTATGAATGACTTGACAATTTCAAGTCGAATCGACTAATCCGGTATATTTTCCACGTTCATAGGAGTGCGTCTATGTTTCTGCTTTACGAATATGATATTTTTTGGGCATTTCTAATAATATCAAGTCTTATTCCTATTTTGGCATTTTTCATTTCCGGGGTTTTAGCCCCGATTAGCAAAGACCAGAAGAACTCTCTAGTTATGAATCGGGTATAGAACCAATGGGCAATGCTTGGTTACAATTTCGAATCCGTTATTATATGTTTGCTCTAGTTTTTGTTGTTTTGATGTTGAAACGGTTTTCTTTATCCATGGGCAATGAGTTTCGATGTATTAGGTGTATCTGTATTTATAGAAGCTTTAATTTTCGTGCTTATCTTAATTGTTGGTTTAGTTTATGCATGGCGAAAGGGGGCATTGGAATGGTCTTAGCTCCTAAATATTCAGACAATAAAAAGAAAAAATAATATTGAAACAGTTATGAATTCCATCGAGTTTCCCTTACTTGATCGAACAACCCAAAATTCAGTTATTTCAACTACATCAAACGATCTTTCAAATTGGTCAAGACTCTCTAGTTTATGGCCGCTTCTCTATGGTACTAGTTGTTGCTTCATTGAATTTGCTTCACTAATAGGCTCACGATTCGACTTTGATCGTTATGGACTAGTCCCAAGATCGAGTCCTAGACAGGCGGACCTAATTTTAACAGCCGGAACAGTAACAATGAAAATGG
>JAINUW010000068.1:100787-105787 GCA_020205615.1 Panax quinquefolius | reverse complement strand
TTCCTATCTCGAAAAAGTTTTTCTCCTCTTTGATTTCTTGTTTATCTTCTTTCATCTTCTATAGGAGACCCGCATTTGGTCCAATCAAAAACGATTCTATCATTTCTGTATCTGCAATTCAATATAGATGGATATATACCACGTATATATGTTTCTCTTCTGCTCATTTTTCCCATGAAATTTGGAATACTTGAACGGTCGATTCTTTTTTTCGTCTGAGCTTCCATCTTTACGAATCAAAGCGCAGGAATATCTCATTAGTTAGAACAAATTATTCCATTAAAAAATGAAAAATATATAATATATATTGAATAAAATATAGAAGTATAATAAAAATAATTTCAAATATCATTTGAAATTAAAAACGAAAAAAAAAATTATCTAAAATATTGAATCTAAAAATAGATCTAATATCTAATAATATTCTATAGAATTGTGATGTGATAAATCGAAATTCTATATCGCTAGATAAATCCTTATATTCTATCTATATATTCTATCTATATATTCTATCTATTCTATATATAGTATTAGTATTGAATATTTATTTTTTTATTTTCAACCCTATAATTCTATTTTTTCTATATTCATAATTGGATTTGAATAGCTAAGAATGAAAATAGTATTAAGTATATAAGTATAATAGTTAATAGCTAAGATTCCAATAGTTTATTGAATTCCGATACATGTAGAATTTATGTTATGTGAGCCTGCTTAGCTCAGAGGTTAGAGCATCGCATTTGTAATGCGATGGTCATCGGTTCGATTCCGATAGCCGGCTTTTCTCTATTTATTTTATTCGAGTTTTTACATGATTGATAATGTCCCCTTGAAATCTGAAATAAAAGAATATTGAAAAAACTTCTCCCTCTTTTTCCAAAAAGTCATCGATTTTTTATGTTATAGGAACTTCCAACTATGTCACGAAAAGAATCCTTTTTATATATATAGAATATAAAGGTATGGATATTTATCCAATTCATCTCATTATTTTTTATAGTACAAGTACACTACTTCCGTAAACTTCCTTCTTCCTTCATTTCTCATTTAGTTCAGTTTTTTGGTTTAGGTTTATTCTGTAAAATGAAATTTCATCAATAATAATTAAATATAATAAGAATAAGGAGTCTTTATGTCGCGTTACCGAGGACCTCGTTTCAAAAAAATACGCCGCCTGGGAGCTTTACCGGGACTAACTAATAAAAGGCCTAGAGCCGGAAGTGATCTTAGAAATCAATCGCGTTCCGGGAAAAAATCTCAATATCGTATTCGTCTAGAAGAAAAACAAAAATTGCGTTTTCATTATGGTCTTACAGAACGACAATTACTTAAATACGTTCGTATCGCCGGAAAAGCCAAGGGGTCAACAGGTCAGGTTTTACTCCAATTACTTGAAATGCGCTTGGATAACATCCTTTTTCGATTGGGTATGGCTCCGACTATTCCCGGAGCCCGTCAATTAGTTAACCACAGACATATTTTAGTCAATGGTCGTATAGTAGATATAGCAAGTTATCGCTGCAAACCCCGAGATATTATTACGGCGAGGGATGAAGAAAACTCTAGAACTCTGATTCAAAATTCTCTCGATTCGTCCTCTCATGACGAATTGCCAAAACATTTGACTCTTCACCCATTCCAATATAAAGGATTAGTCAATCAAATTATAGATAGTAAATGGGTCGGTTTGAAAATAAATGAATTGCTAGTCGTAGAATATTATTCGCGCCAGACTTAAACCTAACGAAAAGAAAATAAAAAATCACAAAGGTTCGGACAATGAGGGAGGTTTTCATCACTTGTCTCCTCCTTTCTTTTCATTTCAGTATTTTATTTTCCGTGCCGCAGCAATTAGGAATAGAGAATCTATATCAAAGAAAGGTCTAACTGTTGGAATAATTTTATCTATTGCTATTTGATCTATTCTGGTTAGTACGATCAGTGAATTAGATGAAGGTGCGGAAAGAGAGAGATTCGAACCCTCGGTAAACAAAAAAGCTACATAGCAGTTCCAATGCTACGCCTTCAACCACTCGGCCATCTCTCCTACATAATGATTATGGCCCAAAAACCGAGTGAATAGCGAGACATTCATATTAGATTATTGGATAGGGACGACCAATCAATTCTAACTATAAAAATAGATAAATTTTCATCAAAATAAAAGTAAAATAAAGATCTTTCCTTCGAGGCTCTGCAGATAAATAGAAAGTTCTTTTTTTACAAAAACTGTTAAAAAAATTCTATTCGTGTTTGCGAAAACAACGTCCTCCTCTTTTTCTTTATACCAGTACCGGATTCAATCACTAAATTAGAACGAATTCACTGATTGATGGGTTTATATTTTTTACACTGTGGTTAATGGATATTTTTAGATCATGATTCTATTTAGACTATGATTTCATATCATAAGAATTCTCAAACTCCTTTCCAATCCAGTTTTAGAGTTCTCTCTCAACAACAAACCCTTATTCATAATAAATTTTTCTATTTTGTATACCTCCTATGCACACAACACAAAACAAAACAGGCGGTTATTCTATTTTCATCATCGAATAATTATTCGATCCTTTTTCTTCTTTGGATCATGATTCAATCAAAAATTTTAGAGTTATTTTAATCTGTAACTTCAACGAAATCGGAATACTTTCTTTCGTTGGTATACTACTATATTAGGATGAAATCGAATCGGGTTCCAATATTTCTTTCTTTGTTTTTTTTTTTTTTTGTCAAAAGTCAAAAGGAACAATTTGAATACAATTTGAATAGAGGACCCATATCTCTTAATGGATCTGTTTTTATGTTATTTCGTACTGTACAATTCTTTTCTTTGTGGGATCGGTTTCCCACGAGAGGTATTGAGAATAATTATAGAATGGATTGCTACCTATGCCTAGATCGAGGATAAATGGAAATTTTATTGATAAGACCTTTTCAATTGTAGCCAATATCTTATTACGAATAATTCCCACAACTTCAGGAGAAAAGAGGCATTTACCTATTACAGAGATGGTGCGATTTGATTCTTTTTTTGCTTGCTCTCAGTCTTACGAGAAAGACACAACCCCAAGCCCTTATTATACTCCTCCCTCTCCTTAAGTTAAGAAAAAGAAGAATGCTGCTTGATTGAACGAACATTGTAAGAACCTTTCTAACTGCCACCCACGTCTTTTTTTTTTTGAACAAGCCATCAAAATTGTTTGTCCTTTTTCTTTTAGTTCATAATAACTGGGGGGTTTCATTAATGAAAAGAAAAGCGGAGGCCCGCCATCTGCTAGCATTGTGGTTTGGAATCGATTCTTTATCAATGGCCCACCCTTTCTTTGAACCTTGTCAATGATCGAACTTAAAGATATGAACTGAGTGCCATTTGATGAGTAACTGAGAACAAAGGAGAGGGATATGGAAAGAATGAAGTAATGAAAGAGGAAGTCATTGCTAGTAGTAACGACTTGTCACGATCCATTGGTTCATATAGAATCCATGCCCTAGGTGTATCAAAAAACATTCTTTTCGCTAAGCGTATATAATAAAATAGAGTGAAAGGGTCCACCCCGAAACCAAGGGTACTAACTAACAGCTGAGTCCTCTCCGAACCGCAGGAGATAGTTGCCCATCATACGGCTCACCAACTTCACTTGCCTCTATGGGGGCTCGCTCCGGGCAGGTTCGGATCACTTACAATACATGGCTCTACGAAGGAAGGGGTTGGGTTAGGATCGTTTTCAATAGGATTCTTTTCCTGTATTTGTTCGATGAGAAATGCGAGACGAAAAAGGAACCCCTCTTTTCGACTGACGAGTCTGTTTTGAACACTTTCTCCCTCTATCAAAATGATCAAAAAGGAAGGCGAGCTTGCTTCTTATTCCCGTCTTTTATCTCTTCCATCTCTGCCTCGCTCGTTGTCACCTATGTTGAAGAAAGATTTGGAACCGGGGCCAAGGATCTTCCTCTCAACAGTGCTTCTCGAGGCTCCACTCTCCCCCCTGAATAAGTAAGGCCCCGTTAGCCTGGGCGAAGATGGGGATAAAGAGTAAGGATTGAAGCCCCCTTAGCTCTGCCAGGCACTGGACAGGGGTTAGCTCTGTAAATGTGTAGAGCCAAGTGTGGTGTGGTGTAGTAGTAGGCACTTCTAGGCCCCTTCCCGGCTACTGGATCACTCCAGTGCTTCGGGTACTACGGACCCTCTGCCATCCATTGCAGCAGAGCCGTTTCATGAGCAGGGGGCTAAGCACAGTTCTTTGAATCAAACGTTGAATGAAATCGATTCTTTTTTTCTATAAAAATAGAAATCGGATAGGATAGATGGATGGATCTATCTTTCTATTCATATAGATTACTAAAAAAAGTTTCTATAGTTAAGTAGCGTAGCAAGAAGCCCCAAATCCTTGATTTGGCCAGGAAAGACTGCACTGCTTTGGGCCCAGGAAGCGAAGGGAATGAGCTCGGCTGCTTCTCCTCAAACTTCTTTTCTCCGTGCCCGTTCCGCATGCGCTTCGCGCGCCATTGGCGCTTTGCTCTCCTCTTATTCTTCATTGGACGGTTCGGATGGACTTCGCCGTTCTTTCCCAACTAAAATAGAAAAGGCTGTATCACATCGAGATGTCGATTCGTTTTCCGCCCCCAATGAGATGGGGAATTTGTAACCCCCTATTTAGACTTTTGGGCCCTTCATCTTTCTGAATCGAGACCCGGCCCGGCTCGCGTCGTTCCAACAACCGGCGGGGAGCACCTCAGTATACGATCGCGCGCAGTAACTGGGAGTCCTATTACACCTAAGGCCAACTTCAATTCACCAAACCAAGGTTCATCTCGTGTAGTGATTGTGAACTCGTACAAGGATATTGAGTAGACGGTTGATGTATCAGACTCGACCCTATCTTTCGTAGCATGCATTCCCATCCGTGTCGCAACTGATTCAGTAAGCTACGTGTCCGGTGCACGGAGAACTGCCTTCGGTCCCCCAAACTGACTTACTCGTGGCAACCTTCCGGCCGCCC
>JAINUW010000068.1:32693-55870 GCA_020205615.1 Panax quinquefolius | reverse complement strand
CAAAGGCTCTTCTAAGAGATCGACGCGAAACCTAACCCACCTACCCACTCATCAATCACGGTGTTCCGCTGACTTGCACTGATAGACCCCTATTGTATTGGAATTAGGCGCCCATCTTTTGACTGTTGTCAACTAATCTCTTCAATGTTCGATTCTACTCTATGTTAGAACATTTCTGTGAATGCTATTCTGATCTAAGTGGTCCTATTCTGTGTCCCGTGCTAGGAAGCATTACTCCTCTTTTCATTCCAAATTCAAGAATACGACCGATACGATTGATTGGTCTGTGCGCCTCTCTTATTACTTTTTTGTATCCCCCTGTTCTTCGGATACAATTCGATCCTTCTACGGCCAAATCTCAATTTGTGGAAAGCCTTCGATGGCTTCCTTATGAAAACATCCATTTTTATTTGGGTATAGACGGTATCTCTTTATTCTTCGTGATATTGACCACATTTCTGATCCCTATTTGCATTTCAGTGGGTTGGTCTGGTATGAGAAGTTATGGGAAAGAGTATATTACAGCATCTCTAATTCGTGAATTTCTAATGATCGCCGTGTTCCGCATGCTGGATCCTCTACTATTCTATGTTCTTCCCGAAAGCGTGCCAATCCCGATGTTGTGCGGAGCTGAGCATCTTCTATTCGCTGGGATAAAGCTTTTCCTCTGCAGGGGCCTTGTGCAGTAAACCCCCTACGGGCGGTCGTCCGTCGTCGTAAAGTAGTCCCCGCGAAGCTTTCGGGAAGAGGGGTAGTCTTGTGTGTAAGCATAGCATTTCTGGTCGAACCCGCCCAACCCAACTAAGACGAACCGAACCTGACAGACACATCTTTTTCCTTTTGGGAGGGTACTCCGAGTAGTGGGTACCTCGTAGGACCTCGACCCGCCTACTCGGGTCTTGTATGGATATGCAGGAAGGGGTGCTCCTAGGTGTGTGTAGGGGTTGTGTTTGTTCGCGAGAATGGATTCCTCGTCAAGTCAGTTTGGGGGGTGTGGACACACTTGCGCGAATTCGGGTAACGGCTACAAGGGAGAAATAGAAAGGAAACTGTACCCGACCAGGGATGGACGTAAACTCGTAAGCTACCGAGGGTAGGGATAATCGTCCAGGTCTTATTGTGAAAGAAAAAGCCGCCCCGCCACAGCAGGCGGGTTGCTTCCTCTGTCGTCACCAGGGAGCTCTTGGTGAGGAGACCTTAGGATAAGTTGCTAAAACAAAGGGGAGGATCGACCCGTTCAGTAGAATTCGAAGAAAGACTGTTGGCAGCAGGTGGAGACATTTCTTTGGCCCCTGAAAAAGGAAATGCGGGCAGGGTAGAGCTCGGCAGAGGGTTCGAGAATAGGGTAGGGTCCTGTCCTTAAGATTCAGATAAGAAAAGAGTTCCAAACCTTT
Source organism: Panax quinquefolius (assembly GCA_020205615.1). Lineage (NCBI taxonomy): Eukaryota > Viridiplantae > Streptophyta > Magnoliopsida > Apiales > Araliaceae > Panax > Panax quinquefolius. Next base: position 54,476 of record JAINUW010000068.1, on the reverse strand, counting down.
ATGCATGCACCTCCGTACAAGTGCTGCGTACAAGTTCCGGCCAGAATGATTGGGAAAGATCAAACCAATTTGAACCGCTCACATCACAGTAGTAGTAGCGTAAAGGCCGTAAGTAGGGGGGCGGCCATAACATAAGGCTATTACTTTCACACCTCTCTCTCTATCTATAGATAGAGAGAGATAGATCCGCTGCTTGAGCAACCCGACTGTGCGTTACATGTGCTCTACAGGCCGCACTCCATCTTTCTTCCCAACGAGCCGAGCCCTTTTTACTTTTTTTTATTTGGAAGACGGGCGTTGCGTTCGGTTCGAAAGGCATGGTTTTCAGTATGTCTCCAGATAGGGCCCCCCACTAGTCCGGCTAGCTAGTGAGCGGTTCTTTCGGGCGGGAAGCGGGCCGGGCCCTACGGGCGGGCATCTCCCGCAACGCAAGCAGCATTGTTCGCCACCACCCGAGAAGCAAAGGATTCGAAAGTCCAGGCTGAAAATACATGCATAGATAGTGGTCTAATGACAAGGCCGACGACGGAAGCTCGGGACGGAGCCGTATGATGCGGAAGTCTCACGTACGGTTCCCTGAGAAGGGAGTGGCTACCTACTGGAGCTTCGACCAACCACCACCGGTCAATTCCGCTTTGGGGCCACCCCTTACTCTACCATTATTATAGGGGTATGGGGTTCGAGACAAAGAAAGATCAAGGCAGCATATCAGTTTTTCCTTTATACTTTACTTGGATCTGTTTTTATGCTATTAGCTATTCTGTTGATTCTTCTCCAAACAGGAACCACCGATTTACAAATATCATTAACCACAGAATTTAGTGAGCGGCGCCAAATCTTTCTATGGATTGCTTCTTTCGCCTCTTTCGCCGTCAAGGTGCCTATGGTACCAGTTCATATTTGGTCACCCAAGCTCATGTAGAGGCACCTACGGCAGGATCCGTCATCTTGGCAGGAATTCCTTTAAAATTGGGAACCTACGGGTTTTTAAGATTTTCAATACCCATGTTTCCCGAAGCGACACTTTGTTCCACTCCTTTCATTTATACTCCAAGCGCGATTGCTATAATATATACTTCCTCGACCACTTTAAGACAGATCGATCTTAAGAAGATCATTGCTTACTCCCCAGTAGCTCATATGAATCTGGTGACTATTGGTATGTTTAGTCGGGCGGCGGCCGTTAGGTCACCTATTTTGAGTTATGGACACACAAGGCCAAAACATGTGTGCCGGGCGTGCGACCCATCAACCTACTAGCAATGGGGAGAAAACATAGCATGTCGCAACAAAAAAGCTTGATTCGAGGCGTCAGCAAAACACTGCCGTCTGTTCCAAAAACAAAAGCTCCTTAGCGCCCCGGGACGGGAGTGGGGGACGGCCCTACGCGCAGGCAACAGCAGCACCGGCTCTACGAAGTCAGAATCGAATCTTTCTGTTGGCTTTCCAACTTTCTTCAATTAGGGAATAAGAATTCAAGGGCGTGAAGCGAGCGCTTCTAGCTGCTTCGCCTGCTTCTTTTATGGCGGCTATGTTGGCGTGGCGGAAATGAACGAAAAGCGAGATGAACGTGCTTTTTCAAATCGATTGATAGAGAGCCTGATCTGTTCTGATAGATCGAAAGATATAGAGAGAAATCTATCAAGAAGAAGGAAATCTCCTATTTATATCTATTGATGAGACAACTATCTATTCTTGATCCATCAGAAAGAAATCGATATGTATCTGATGGAGTCTACATCCTACGTAGAGCGCCCAAGCGCTTTTTGGGCCAACTCAGTTCTCTTATCCATCGGTCCAATGCAATGCACTGGGCTCATCTCATGGAGGAAAAGCCAAAATGGAGTTGTCTTGTTCGCCGCCCTCGACGCATTCCCTTCTCTCCCCGGCATCGTCCCACACAGAAAGAAAGAGCGCAGAGCCCCGGCCCGACCTGTGGGTCCGCTAACGTAAAGCGAGGAGTTGAGCCTGAACTGGCGAACCGAAGTCACTTTCGGAACCATACTTCCTACAGCTAACATGTGTCCAGTCCAGCGGGAACGCGCAGCTGAAACGAACGTGAGCTGCTATACCGAATCCCCGCTGGCCATCGGGGACCGAGTGGGAAGGCCATGATCTGCAGGGGAACGGATCACTCATTCTTCCATTGGGGACAGGTGCACGAACGACAACTCCAAACGTCACACATCCGCCGCCTACCTACCGTTTAGGTGGCACCAGCGAGATCCAGCTAAGGTAAGGAACTTCGTGTCGCGTCTGCTCCACTCCGCTGCGGTCTCATGAACTGAACTTCGTTGCCTTCCCGCGCGCGAAGCGAAATGGGCGCTGTGCTGTTGGTCAGTTTCGGGGCGGGGAGCGAAGAGAGACCGGAAGAATGATTCATTTGGATCGACGAGCTTTTTCAGCCCAAAAACTAAGAATCAATGGAATGTCTGTCTATCCATGAACATCTATTCTATCTATATATCTAGGGGATCTCTCTATACATATAAAAGTTTTTTATGGCATGATATGATCGCCTAGCCGTAGCCGCATATCAGCTGCGCTCAATATGCGGGATTTCTGTTGGATCAGATCTTTTGCTTTGACGGAAGCTTTTGGACCTAGCGAAAAGGACTCTAAGCCTTCGCGCAAGCAAGCGCGAGAGAAGCAAGCAAAGTAGAAGCTTGGCCAGAAGCAAGACGAGGAAGCGGAGCTGTCGTAGAAGCGTTCCCCCGACCGACTAAAATACAACAGTCGCGACCTACTTTGATTCAAAAAAAAGGCGAAGGGTTTGGCAACAAGCAAACGGCTTTCTATCATAGTTGCAAGGGTTCCAAACCTTAACTACTTAAGTACCAAAGGCCGCTTTCGGTTGGTTTCATAAGGGGGCTGTTCACTACAAGCTATCAGCGCTGTCTTAGATTGAACGGCAATAAGATAAGTCGACGTTCAATCTCTAAGGCGGGTTTCCGTTGAGAACGGAATAGTGTTCGTGTCCAAAGGCGAACAAAGCCCTAGCTTCTAGAGTTCACTGCTTTTCCCAGGCCGGAGAAGGGCTTATACTGCTCGCCTTTGTTTGATATGTGTTCATTCAGTACCAATACAAACTAAAACTACATCAAAGTAGAAGGGCCACTATAGAAGCTAGAAGTAGCCTATAGTAGTCGGCCTAACCAAAGCGTCACGACAACATAAAATTAGCCTTATGAATTGAATCTTAAGTAGGGGGCTTAGCCCGCCCGCCTACCAATCAAAGAGGCTGAGAGTAAGCGTAAGCTCACCCGTAAGCTCTTCGAGCTTCCCTTCATTCGCTTCGCGGGAGCCGCACAGCACATAGCTGGAAGTCAGAGGGCCCATACTACCTGCCTAACCCTTCGCTCCGAGGGACCGTAGATCGGAAAGCGCCTTCTAAACCACCCCATTCATCCAAAGAGAAGGAAGGGGCCTATGTATTTGCATGACCCTGCAGATTGAACCCTATCTACACCCGGAGCCAATCCCCTAGCGGTCCTGCCACCACGCCGCAGAACGGGAGCTCGTGTGGAACCTTTTCTTTCTGGCGTAACAGCGGTAGAACGTAACAAAATATTATGGCCGCCTAACATGGGGGCCGGAGGTACAATAAACTCGGCCAAAATATGACACCCGAAGGGCCCGCACACACAAATCCTATCCTATCCGAGTCCGAGTTTACCCTTGCACTTCGGACAGCCGTCCGTAGCATCATAAGGAGGACCTCCCTTTCGAGGTACAAAAAGAGTACGGTATATAGGAGGTTGGTCTTTCTCAACGTGGTGTATAGCACGAAAAACCTTTCGATACAAGATAGGGCCGTTCACATGAAAGAAAGAAATTCATCCTTTCTTCTCTTCTTTCTCTTTCTCTAGGGAGGGTCTTATGGAGGGGAAAGGCTTGGGCCTACCTATCCCGATCCATAAAGGAACGTAGTAACTCGACTAGAATATATAGGATCGGAACGGGAGCTGTTGAGAGGTTCCATATTGCCGAGCCGAAGGGCAGCACTTCTGTACGTCATCGTAGTATGTCACGTCGTCTCGTCCCCGCTGCATCGAAGAGTACCTATGCACTATGTTCCAGTTCACTGATAAGGAAGATAGAGTCGGGGTGGGGTCTACGATGTGATACTAAAGTATGACCGGGGAGATACCTGCTAACTATGGGTAGAAAGCAGGAACCATTATGTAAATAATTTCGGGGGGTTACAGATCTCTTATACTACCATCGATCGACAGAGCGGAACGACCAGAAAAAGAAGTGAAGTTAGAAAGCCGTATGATAGGTGGTAACTATCTTGTACGGTTCGGGGGGTAATCGGCGTACTCCGATCAGTGGGGGGGGATCTTTGGCTCTATCGAACATACAGGGAATTGGAGGTAGCATTCCACCGATGTCAAGTCATGGACTGGTTCCCTCAGCCCTTTTTCTATGTGTTGGTGTTCTATATGACCGACATAAGACTCGACTTGTTAGATATTACGGAGGTTCAGTGAGCACCATGCCGAATCTCCCTACCATTTTCTTCTCTTCCACTTTGGCCAATATGAGTTCACCTGGTACTAGCAGCTTTATCGGGGAATTTCTCATCTTAGTAGGAGCTTTCAAAGAAATAGCTTAGTAGCCACATTAGCAGCGCTTGGGATGATTTTAGGCGCGGCGTATTCCTTTGGCTATATAATCGTGCGGTTTCTGGGAATTTAAAACCGGATTTCCTCCATAAATTCTCCGATCCAAATGGCAGAGAAGTTTCCATATTTATACCTTTTCTTGTTGGAGGGCGACCGTCCGTTAAACTACCAAAGAAAAAGAAAAGGGTAAACCAATGTGATCATGACATTGTAGGTGCTTGCGATGGGGCGGATGCGACTTCCCTCAGTTGGTTTGGGTGGCATAGCCCGTTGCAGAAGTCCCCCCCTTTTTTATCCATTTCTTTAGTCTTTAGGGAGCCAAAGCTTTACTTTACTAAACTAATAAAATAAGGCTCGCGCAGGGGCGCTCACGTTTTTGGCGGGGCCGTATCTTGCTGGGTGGGACCGAGAGAAAGAAAGGACGGGGGCAACCGTGCATGGTACTTCTCGACCGTGTCTCCGAGGGACAGTTGAACGAGCGACTCATGAATGCTGCCGGGTCGGACGAGCCAATAACTCGAACGCGTTCGGTCTATTTTTGAGCAAGAATCACAGCGTTACCTTATCTTCACCATGATACGGACTCCAAGTTCTTATGGCAGAGCACGAGGAGATTGATCATCAATATGATGATGGGAATGGAAACCAGAAGCACGACTGGGGTCTTCGTGGTCTAAGATAATAAAACCATCAGTAACAGTAACGTAAGCATGAGACTTTTTGGTAGTACCGGTGAACCAGATGGCCGCGGCGATGGAATCTGGGACGGAGGACTTGTAGTATCTCTCTAGATCTGGCAAAAGCGAAAGACCCCCTAACATAATTCGAATGGAGGCTGACCGCTGAGCCCACTCTGGCCTCGCAGGGCGGCCCCTGTGGTTGCGAGCTGGAGCTGCCATAGCTTATGGCTAGAGCAATGGGAGGGGCCCCGGCAGAGAGAAAAGTAAGGATAACGAGCGCTCCGCCCCAAGCCAAGCGGGCAGCAGGAGCAACAGGCAAATGCTTGGTAGGCCAACAGCCCAGTGAACCGGGCAGGGCACTCGACGAAAGGGGCACACTGAGCAAGTACGAGAAATTGGCCCCGCTCCGCTTTCTTAAAAGCAAGGACCACTACGGGAGGTCAAACCAAGGGCCTATGGAAGTCAGGGCCGGTCAATATTGGATCAAACAATAGGGGCCGTAGCACTGACCTCTTTTTTTTTTATTGATTCAATACAATAGGGGAAAAGGTCGTACAGTTCCCTACCGAGACAAACTCTCAACGGATCCTCCGCGCGCTGGGCATACCTCTTCCGTGCGTCTTTCTCGTGGCGGGAACAGAACAACAGGGAAAGACCCGGCCGACCGGCCCAGGGCTCGAGGGCGAGCTTTATTTATTTCAGATAGAATGGGGAGTGAATCGAAAGGCTTCCGTTCTTGGTTTGGGGCTTTCGGGCCCCTCTCGATCTTTTCGTAGTTGAGAAGGGGAAGGAGTCTAAATCAATGGACATTAATGAACCATCATTGATGGACGTTGCACATGACACGATCAATTCGACTCAAGGTCCGGCGCTAATAGAAGTAGCTTACTCTCCTAGTAGCGAAGGAAAGGGGCTGGGCTTTTTCGTAGTAATAGTGGGCAGGTCTCAATCGATCTTTTCTAGGATTCCTTATCACGCCACACATGGAGATCTTTCCATTGATAGATAAGAGGGCCCCCCTTGAACAGACTCTTAAAGGTTACTACCTACTTCTACGGAAGAGGTGTACTTTGTACCGCCGGAGGTCATATAGATCGGAACCCGGGCGATAAGAACGAAAGCCCTACCCACAGCTACAACTACTGGCCCTTCAAAAAAATTAGATTCTAAGGGCGCTACTGAAAGCCTTTTTTAGGTCGTGTAATGGGGAGGTGTAAGCCCCGAAAGCATTTGGTACTTCGGTAGGGCGAGCAGCCCTTAAACCAAAAAAGGGTTTGGAACCCTTCCCCTATTTCTGCATTTCATTCTCTATTTGGCCCGCTTCAAACAAAATGAGAAAAAGGGTCGGTCAATAGCATAGCTCTTTCTTTCCCCGGTCTCCTTTCGAAGGAAAGGCCCTCGCTTTCCTAATCCGGTAGGGCCGGACGGCTTTGTTTGCCCCAGCTCGGCGAATCGCATCCCCGCGCAACGACATTGTTTGTGCGCCCTTACCGTTCTCGCTCAGTGTTTGCAACGGCTGGGAAGGCAGTCGTAGAAGCGAAGCCTATCGCCACGCCGACCATCAAATACGAGATTGGGCCCCTTCTCAAAGATTTGATGGAATGGCCCAGCCCACCCAAGAGCGCTTATGTCATAGGGGAACTCATGGCTGGAAACAATCCTTATGGTTTTGATATCCTATCCGGTAGGAATAATAAGAAGAAAAGTCCAGGTTGGTTGGTGAGCCTAGTGATAGGAGACTATCTAGCTTGGTTCGGAGAGCACTTCTTGGGTGAAATCTTTTTTTGTTGCTAAATGTTACGGCCTAAATGCTGAACTATTGACCCTACTTGTTCGGATGGGTGTTCACCCCAAAGTGTTCCCGGACCGCATGCATACATCCGTAAGTAACTTAGTGCAACATGGCAAATTTCATTGAGAGGAATCAGCAAGGAAAAGAAAAACGGGTCAACATCTTAATGTGTATTTGAGAGATTGTCCTCGGGCTGAGGAGTGTCCACATGAGTTCGTTGAGGTGTCTACACAGGCCTGTGGTCCTCTTTTATATTCTGTCGAGAGTTCGGATTGCTCCACCTAAGTAGAACGAAAAAAAGGAATTGGAAATGAAAAGGGGGAGCCAGAAGCTTCGCTTCCGGTAGCTTGCTGACTCTCCTAGTTAGAAGAAGCCCCTTTGGCGGATTCTTTAGATCATGATAGAGTCTCGCTCAGTAAAGAGGGTTGTAGATTCTTTAGATCATGATAGAGTCCCCTTGACTTTCTATTCTATTAGTCAAGCGCTAGCGCCCTACAACTAGTATAGTATAGCAGAGCAGCCGGCTTCAAAGCTGACCTTTTCTATTAGAGAAAGGTTTGGAACCCGTGAAAGCCCCAAATCCTTGTCCGTGTCCGGTTCCTTAGTTGACGTCAGCCCTCTCCCCTAACTAGCTTTCTTTTTTGTTAGGAAGCGAGAGCTGGCTCGACCGTTTATTTAATTTACTGAGCTATTTTTAGAAATGGTAATACTTTCTCGCGAGTGGAAATAATCTTTTAATCATATGCCCATATATGATCATGAAATGAACAAAGCCTACTTACTTGTGAGTACGCCCACTGACTGTTCACAAACACACTTCAATCACTCCCGAGCCTAACTCCACGATAAGTGCCTAGAATCTCTATGCGAGTGCTTTCCGGGAAGGCAGGTCCGGCACCCCGCATGATAGAACGAAGGTATGGACTCTCAGTTCACATGCGCTACTTCAGTTTCTGGGATAGTTATTTAAACCGTCAAAGATGCAGCTTCAATATGCTGCTCACCTAGATGCCGTGCTGGTGCATATGTTCCCCGTGCTTCTACTGGCCAAACCAACCCTAACTCGTTTTGCTCTCTCTGTGCTTGTTTCGACTACTATCCTCCTTGCTCCATTCCTACGCTCTGCTCCCGCTTGTTTTCATGTACACGTGTTACCTCTTCCTTACAACCCATGACATGCCCTGCTTACTCTAATACTGGAACTGGGCTTTTTCTCCTTCTAATGCTAAAGGGCTTAGGCTGACCAGCTTCCGTGGCTGTCCTTCCTTTCCTCATTGCCACTGGACTTGCCCTTGTGGGGCAAAAAGCTCTATTTCCGAACTCGTTGGGCAGTAACTGAAGCAAGCACTTGGCTTTAGAGCCCTATCACGTAAGGGAGAAGACAGACTTCATGTGTGAAGCATATGGGTAAGAAGGAAACTTCTCCGTCAGAAAGGAACTTCTCCCCCTGAATCTTCGCTCGGTGCTTAGCTGTACAGATGCTCGCCGATTGGAATACCCTTTCTCCTATGTTTTTATTTCCGGCGAGGAGGACTTCTCTAAAGTAAAGTACAAACTCTAATAACGAAACAGGCATTTTCGAGCATGTACAACCATAAAAGCAGAGACCAAAGCAAGGCTCAGCAAAACAGAAAGTATCATAATAAGAAATGGACTGGATATATTGACCATACCTGTTCCAGCATTTGATAACTTTGCATTAAGGGTCCATTCATTATGAAATCCTTATAAATAGACTTATATAAATCAACATCGATAGCCGAATCCAAATGAAATTTGTTATCACGGAGTGCAACAGGCAAGAAATGAAATCGAATCATTTTATGCCCACCGCGCCCTCTCTTTCAATTGAGCTGATCCTTCGCTAGTTAGAGTTGTGCTCTTCCTGAGCGGATTGCGTGCGCCTAGAGCTGTGTTGACGGAGCTACTTCTTGCTGTGTGCCCGGTGCCCAAAGCTCCGACTATTGCTGACTTATCGGTTGATAGGATAGCAGGAAATTGTTCTGCTCCGGAAAGTAGGAGGTTGGGAAGGAAAAGGGGGAGAAGCTTTTCGAGGATAGCAAGAAAAAGGACATAGGTTCAAAAGAAGGGAAGTAAGAAGGTCAACACTGCTGCTCTGATCCAGACCAGGTGTCGTTGGTTGAGCCTGACCTCGCTCATTTAACTATTGCCGATACCTGTTAGTTACGCGTACTGTATACTCTCATCTCGTGTTCGATAGGGCGGCCGAGAAGCTTCTTGCTGTGCTGTCCGGTGCCCACCAAAGCACAGACTCTACTCACCCACTACTGGACTATTCTACGGGCTGGTGAGACTATTCCACTACAGATTTCTGGACAAATTGCTGACTGATTCAAGGCAGTCTGTTAAGACTGACGGTTCGGTGATCGAGCGAAGATAGACGACAACTGTAAGCTCTATTGTGCTCGCTTGTTTAGGGTAAGGGGCTACTCATTCCCATTACAGTCAATCAGTCATCCCAAGAAAAGTCCTATACATAGCTAAACACCGGGCTGGTTCCTAATACGCGAAGGATTTAAACCCAATTTTTTCTTATTTCAATCTAGAATATATTGCTCTAGCCAATGGACTGATAGGATAAGGGAGGGTTCCTTTGAAAAAGAGATCTTTCTGGTGCAACTCTTATATAGTATAGAAAGCGTTAGTTCAGTCAAGCTTTCCTACTAATAATAATAAAGGAAAGGAGTTCATGATTTCAATCCTTCTTGCTCTTTCCGTTCTTATCGGGCGGTACTCTTGCTCTTCCTGGCTTGCTTGAAGAAAGTCCTTATTTTCCGGCTAGGAAGCGGATGAGGAATCACACTTCTGTTGCTGTTATGGCTAGTGCGAGTTGCTCGTAGTCCCTTACTAGTCAAGGGGCTTCAATCTATACTTTCAGTAAGCAGTTTAAGTAATAAAAGGAAAGAGAGCCGGCTAGCCCTTATAGTGGTAAACCCGAAGCAGTAGGAAGACCATGAGCGGTGAAGTTCTTTTCCCAAGCCGTCGAATAAAGGCCTAGCCGAAGGAGAGGTACTTATGGCAGAACGGGCCGATCAAAGAAGCATGCATTTACAGACAGGAATGCCATAACCTGCTCTAATAGGCCAATAAAGAAAGATATGGAATTCCCAGCTGTGAAAGGAGTTGGTAGAGAATGACTAGAGGTATCTTCTCGACTCTCAGTGACTTCAATAGCTCCCCCTGAAAACAACAAGATAGAATGATTTTCTCGAACTGCCATGTTCTCGAGAAAGGAAGGGGTAATTCCTTTACCTGTTGGCTCAACTGTTGAAGTGACTTCACTCTCTCAGGCTTCCACGCCCTCAGGAGTAGCATTCCTTGGCTGAAGAGTAATGGCGATAACTTTCTCTTTCATCATTGGCGTAATCACTCTCTAGTCTTTGCCAGTGTGAGCCGTCTTTGCAAGAGTTCAGCCTTAGTTTTTCGGTTAAGTCAGAATAGGGTGAGAGCCTTTCAAGGAATTGGCTTTTTGAAAATTTCACTCCCAAACCAGCAATTAGAAAAGAGAGTTCACCCCTAGGGTCGAGTAAAGAACGGCACCTCCTGTTTTGAAGCAGTTAACGTTATGGCGCTCCCGCCCTTGTCCAGTAACCATTCTGAGGGGGGAGCAAGATCATCAACTCATAAGTCCTTATAGGAGGTAGAGAGCATATTATCTTTCTTTGCGAATATGTTAATCTGTGAAGCCAACAAGCCCTTGCCCTCCAGCCCGCTTGCTGTCAGTGCTTACGTTCCGTCCTGATCCTTTTAGTCATTCACTTCTTTAGAGGATCTTAAAAGGGACTTCGAAAGCAGATATGGAAGGCAGAGTAGTAGAAGGGTTGGGTGGATTCATTTACTTGCAAGGGCCTCTCGCTACTGACTCAAACGATTGGTATGTCCTGACCTTAGTAAGCCCAGGGAAAGAGGCCAAAAAGCTACTACATATACTCCTGCTTAGCTGCCTTTAATGCCTAAAGAAAGGACTCCCCTATCCGGGGGCACGCAGGTCATTGATAGCTTCCCTGGCTTTCTTTCTAGCGGGAAGCGGCACTTCCCTATCTTCGAAAACTCCCCATCTCGTATTCATTATATGGATTGGTCGGACTTCCATTTCTGCTAGTCCTATTCAACATAGGCCAAGCAGAGAAGCGTGACAGCTGTGGGTACTCCTTGGTCCGCCGGAAGGGCTGCGAGTATCTAGCTATATCAATCTAAGACGCGGACTAATAGGAATTGGAAAAATCCGTGTATTCATACGCAGGGCCGAAACAATGTGCATTGCCGAATGGGCTCTCTCTCTATTCCTTGTCTCCTTCCTTCAGGTGCAGTTTCTCTTTCGGGTGCAGGGACCTTCCTCATGCGAGTGATAGAACTCGCTACCAATTCATCTTCTTTCTCGCTTCCTCTTCCCGCCTTGCCTGGCTTCCCTCCAGCTGCTAGCAGTTCCATGAGTAAGGGGTTCAGCCCTTCTTTACGTTTATGTGCCTATATCACGAGTTTACAGCTCTTATAGGCTTTCTAGCGCTGCTTTCAAATGCAATGATTGGGCCCCTTAGACCTGAGGTCTTCACTTCAATTGCTCAGTCCAAGTCTGCTGCAATTGGCAATTAAATTGGATAAGTCTTGGTTGTCGTATACTCCTCCCGCTCACGCTAGCTAGTCTTTTTTCATTGATCTTCTGCGCTAAGGCTAGCATCTCATCCCATCTTTCATCTTATTGCTTCGAGCTCTCTTCGGGAAAGTGTAAAAGTGGAACCTGTTGCTCCTTGATTTCACATAAACAACTGAGTGCCTTCTGCTCCTTTTGGTCTTCTCTTTCTGTGTCTATGAATCTCCTGCCCACTCACATTCTCTTTATCAGATCCTTCTAGGCAGATGGGACTACTCCTCCTGCTTGCTCTTGGCCTTGGCTGCTTAGAGACATCCCTTTAGTTCGTCTTAGAGAATGGAATTAGGAATTAGATTTTCGTCTTATTGCAGGTCGGTCATCTGTTCAATCTGGAATTCCATCTCTTGTTTGGTTTCTGGTACCGGTTTAAGTTCCTTTGTTCAAATCAATATCTATGTCAGGCTCAGTTGTCCTGTTCAATCCGCTGTTCTTCTGTCTGAGGCAAGGGCTAATCCCTCATACTGTAGACGGTCGAGCCAGTTTTCATTTCCTCTATCAAGAGGTCCCTTCTCTTAGCCCACTTCGATCTAAGCTGGCCTTTCTACTCAAATGGACAGCGCTTTTTCCTCTACTACTGGTGATGGAGTTTGAGCCTCTATTTCCTTGAATAGCTTTCCCTTTATTGTTGCAGTACGGTGTTTAAGGAAGAGAGCGCTTCATTGTTTCAGAACCTGTACATGAAAAAGGGCAAGCATCCAACTGCTGTCTTTCCTTTCTCCGCCGGGTGGAAGTGGACCTGATTTGTTTTAGGGTATGCTTTTGCTTAGCATCTTGGCTTTCGGGATTGTGGATACCAGAGAGCCCTTAGTTAGCCAGTTAGCAGTCCTGCCTTCCCTTATTGAATCGCTAGGCAAGGGAAGTTCAGTTTCAGACTTTTCGCCTACCTTTAACTGATCTACTGATTAGAATCTATAGAAGGAGAGAGCCCATATTTATTAAGTTCTAGCTTGTTCTCCTCTGAGAAGGCAGCCCGAAAGTAGAAAGCGATCGAAGTTATGAATTTCTTTTCTTTTCTAAAATCAATCCTTATTCGCAAGGAAGTATCTGCAAGTAAAAGGAAAGCGAAAGGTTTGCTCGACTGGGAGAGCGAGTGGTTAGCCGGTCCCTTTCAATAAAATTGATTTCAAATAGGCAGATAAGAAAGGATCAGGTACAATCAGACGATCCTCCTCCTTTTCGTCTTTTTCGATAGGCTTTATCGAGCGAAGGTCTTCAATTGATTATTGAGCCTTCAAAAGTAACTTTGACTGACGTCAACTCCAACCATCGTCAGAAGAGGGAGCTTCGATCGAAGAACAACCGTTTCACTTTGGAACATGAGGTGGCGGGCGGAGTCCCCTGCATCCAAGTCATCCAACCCTATAGCCGCCTTGCCTTACTCTTCAACGGTAGAGTACTCGGCTTTTAAGTGCAGCTAACATCTTTTACGCATTTGTATGAAGAAACAGATTCGTTACTAAACAAGCAGCATAGTTTTTCTCTTCGATCTCACTATTCCCGAATAGAAAAGAAAGCCCTTACAAAAGTGGTCTATTTACGTAGGTGAATCAAGTACAACAAGTAAGGTCAGAGCTTGTGGGTAGAAGATTGGGCTCTGCTACGCAGATCCACTATAGACTAGGAAAGAAATACGCATTGCTTCCTTACTTTTTTTTTTATGCGGGGCTTAAGGCCCAAAACAAAACTAACTAATACACATCCTGGGTAAAGATACCCCTACCGGGTCATTCAAGAGAAGAGAGAAAATGCCTTTCGGTGGCTCAGGAAAATAAGAGAGTCCTACAACATGGTTGAGAGCGAAGTTTGCCATCCAGTCCGCGCACATATTGCCTTCACGATAAACATGTTGCCACTTAACAACCCAATCTCTAGCCAGCAGCTGTTTCCTTCACCAAGGTACATTCGAATCCATTTTGCCTCCACCATTGTTCAGCAGGTAAACAACAACTTGAGAATCTACCTCCAAGAGCACACGCCGGAAGCCTTTCTCCCATGCCAACTCTAAACCCACCTTAACCGCCCATAATTCAGCCCTCAAGGATGAAAAAATTCCGACCATATACGAGTATCCTCCCAGCCACATACCTGGCTCATCTCTAAAGAGTCCACCGGCGCGCTGGCAAGATTTTGTATTGAAACCCTGGGACCCGGATCACTATGGCCGCTTCCGTCGAATGGCTGCTAACCATTATTCTGGGTGGATCTTGCAACGATACCCTTAGCCCAGTCTTTATAGCCAATCCCCGGTGATAGAGATTTTTAACTAATTCCACCAGGATAGAATAAGGCTATAAGCAAACCATTGAGAACCCTATAGCCCTGCCAGCAAGGCAACTAACCCTTCGAGATTCTATTCTAGAGTAAGTTTGCTTGAGAAGGCTTAAAGCTCTACCTTGCAGTTCAAAGTCTAGAAGCAATTCCCGTCCTTGCCTTTCTATTTACTATCCCCCTTTCGGGCTATTCGTTCTTTCCTTCAGTTGGTTCGGAGAGAAGGGAGGTAGAGCACCATTTCCTACGCCCTATGCTTTAGTCGTAGCTTTTTCAGGGGCCATTCCTACACCTTTCAGTCCAATCCCTATGCTATGTCCCATTTATTAAGCCAACGGCTCTTGTTTGATTCTTAATGGAAGAAGTTCCTTCCTCTTTCTTTTCTGTCATTGTCTGCTCTTTCTCTTCCCCAATAACCTCAATCCAGGTTGCTGGCTTCCTTTGCTTTTTTAGTCTTGGATATTCCCGTTGTTTAGGCCGGTATTGGAATGTTCTCTGCGCCTTTCTATGCTTTTTAATAGATCCGTCCCCCTCTGTTCTCTTTCAAAGCTTTTAAGTCAAAGAGAGGCTGAGGGGGCATCTCTTTCAGTCTTCTCTTGCCGCCCCCGGTTCATTCCTCTAGTCCGGCCCCTGACCGCTTGGTAATCAGCAGCTGTAAGTTCATCTGCAGTGAAGGCCCCTCTTTCCTTTTCTTTCCCAAAAGACCAAAAGAGAAGTCAGGAAGTCTATTTCTATACTTTAGTTGGAGCTAAGGTTTCTGCTCTTCCTTTCCTTTGTTAAGGAAGCAAGCAACCTTTGTCTCTTGTAGGCTATCCGCTTTGAGGCCTCGTTTAAAGTATTAAAGCTTTTCAGTGATCGAAGACTAATGGAGGTGCGAGTGCGGCTCTTCCTGCCCTTGAAGTATGGCTTTATTTTATTGGTTAGTCAAGTGATCAATTAAGGTAGGCCAAAAAGGCGCTATTTTCAAATTTATTAAAATAAAACTTGTACTCTTTCAATGTCCGTGACGGAGGAAATCCGATTCATGACGAAAAGAAAGGTAAAATGCAAATTTTGAGCGATTGGAAAATGGGTGGGATGGTTGGAGCAGACTCAAGGCTCGTACACATCAGAAACCACCCGAGGAAGGGCACTTTTTACCTTACCCACCCTATAACAATAGAAAAGCAAGATTTATTCTATAGAAGAAGGGGCTTCCATTCCGGACACCATAGGCCTAGGGCTTTAGAATGCCCATTTTCTTACTTGAATTGAAAAGGGATATCTGCATTCAGGTTACATGTGTATGTAGAGCTTTTAGGGAAGGAAGCCGGGGTTCAAGCTAGAATCCATGTTTTGTTAATATATATAGTAATTGGTTAGCTGACGTTTGGGAAAGCAAGGATTAGGGTAGGAAAGATGCCAATTCCTCTAAAAAAGCATATGAGCTGATCGAGTCAGAAAGCTAGCTAAGGCACCTCAGGGAGTAAGACTTGCTTCTTGCTCCGATCAGTCCACAGTTCTTGGTGGAAAGAAAGATTGAAAGTATAGAACAAAATGTTTTTTTATATGATTCTTCTTTACCTAGATTTTCTCAATTTCTTCTTTCGAAAGAAATCTCTATAGAAGGAAGCAAAGGGAAGTACGGTTTCAATAGGGGTTATTAAAAGGAGTTGATGATTGATCGTGCATCCAATACCTTTATACCTTTAGTTGTCCCATGGTTCAAGGGCGTTTAGACGCTAGTACCCATTGGTAAGGCAGAATCACTTCTTTTTTGGAGCGAAGTCGTAAGGTAAGAAGCAAGCCTTAACGGAAAACTAAACCCTTCTCTCGGTAGGGTCACTTCTTAGCGAAAGATTCCTTCAAATAACTCATCACGAGAATCCGTCCTTTGGTTCTAGATTCTCTGGCCTTCCTTCCCTCAAAACCACTTCTAATAACGAATCCGGATCCTTAGGTCTCAAACTAAAATGCTAAAAATAGCTTGAGCAAGAAAAAGCATTAGTTGAACGACTTTTATTGAAGATCCAAAAACTTCAAGCCCTATCAAGTAAAGGCCGAGGCTTTTCTTGTTTAGAAAGAGGTCTTCAACTCCAATAGAAAAAAAGACGTAACCCCCTAAGATTAAGTAAGATCTCGGCCCCTACTTGTATAGTTAGTGCGAGAACGAGATTAGCAAACAAATATGCCATCGCTCTAGTCCTTATGTGCTGTACCCCTTGGTGCGCCTCTTCCTGTGCTCTCTGCTCTCGCTCTAGCTCTCGCATTTGCGATAACTACTGATGGGTGGCGTGCCTCTTCACTGGCCTTCTTTTCCTATGTAGACTGGCTGACCAAGGGTTACACTCTGGCTTGGCATTGGGGCTCCTCTGACTGCTTGATTGAAGACGGAATGCTCTATATAATATAAGAGAATACAAGGGGAAGTGAGGCCTCGTGGAATTGGTCCAGAGAATCCCACTTTGCATCCAATTTTACGCTGTTTATGAAACTTATGCATCTTCCGTAGACTGTGGAAGTCACCTGCAAGTCCGGCTGGTCCACGACGTGACGTCTGGTGGCAGTGAAAGAATTGGAGAAGGACATTGGTGGCAAAGCCTGTTGTTTTCGGTTCCTTCCTGGCACACGAGACCCGCAAGTCCATCTTCTGCAACCGTCAGCTTCTTATCACCCTGAACTTCCACATCTAATGACCTGTAGCCGATTGGGCAGCTTACTTTACTCCTCTTTATTTAAGCGTAGCAATTCGTTTATTCTATAAATGTAGAAGCGACCCGGCTAACGGAAGCATGAAAGCCTTGCCCGACTTGCCCTTACTTAGAAAGATTGGAATAAAGGAAGACTGCCCTATTCCATATTGGCGGTGTAGGACTATCAGAGCGGACGAAGCCCCCGTTCGTGCAGAAGGGGTCGAGTCGCTTCTTACCGTTATGGTTGTTGGAGTAGAGCGTCCGGTGAGGGCCGTCTCTGCGAGTAAAGATAGAAACATGGATAGGAAGAAGGTGCTTCTACGAAACAAATCTCCAAGCCTTTCTTTATTGATGAAAGAACTCGCTTTATTGATAAAGCTTCGTCAGTTTTCTTCTAGAAGAAAAAGGGCTTACGTTAAGGATTTCGCACTCTTCTTGTGTGGCTTGAATGCGAGATCCACAGCTCTTTCTATAGTCTTTTTATTAAACAAGTCTATTCCTCTGGCAATTCGAACGGAAGAGTTTCGGTACGACAAGAGACAATAGCTATAGTTGAGAAAGTAGTTCCACTATAAAGCAAGAGGAAGTAGACCTCAATAGGATCTCATCTCCCTACGGCCGGAACGAAAAGTCCCCAAGAGGACGTCGGTTGGAGTGGAGCCACAAGATACCAGTCACGGTAGGGTGAAGATCACTCTTGCTCACTCGGTTCCCTCGGTCTCCCGGAACGACCTCAAGAGTCACGTACGAAACAGAGGGGCTTTGGGATTCGAACCCAACTCTTCCACGACCCCTTCATGTCATAACACAACGACTAACATATCGACTACGAATGACCACCACTGTGCGTATGGCGTATTGCTTTCGATTCATCTCACTCGATCGATAGAATGAGGAGTTGGGGGAACTAGCACCACGATACTGCCCTCTGCAGTCCCTGGAAAGGGAGGAGAGCGTGCTGGCAGTTTCTAATGAAACTATCAAAGCATGGGGTTTCGCCAGGCTCATCTCCTCTCCTTTTAGTCGAGTGTCTAAAGCTCCTATCCCCCACGCTTGGCTTCTACTTCTAAGAAAGGGGTCAAATCCGCATCTTTGCGCTCGCTAACCCTTTACTTCAAGGGATGGTGCGTCCGATACAAGATTGGTTAATGACGATTCTTTCACTGATTCAAAGTTCCGTCACTTCTAACACTGATTAGAAGTGATGTCCCTCTCATCTGTGCTTGCCGCCTTTTCACCACGGACTCCGGCTTTCCAGTCTTCTCTTCTAAGGCTCTGGCTCCTTTAGTTTCCTCTGAATAAAGAAATAAGGTCAGGCAAATCAGCCATTAAAGAGCCATCGGTAAATCGGGCAGTTCAAGTAGTCTCTGAGAAGAAGAACGGGCCATCATCATTGTCTTGGCATCCCTGTGGAACGGAATCGGACTAGAAGCTGCTGCTGCTGGTTCCGGTGATGGAGCCAATAAAGTTCAGATTGAATTTCTCACAAGGCAGTCGGTTTTTGCCATCTTTCAACTCATTCGACATCCTTTTCATTCGATGTGTTCCCATCCATTAAAGAAGAGGAAGAGACCTAAATTAGGAGATTCTTCCTACCCTCCTTTTGTTGTCTTTCAGATACCAGTTCAATAATCAGAGAAAAATATAGGAAAGGCAAGGACGCTGAAGCATAGGCAAAAAGCAAGCTCAGTCAGATTCAATTGACCGAGACTGGCGAGAGAGGACTTCTGACTCCTAAAGAGGGACGATTCCTGGGTTTTAGTGAGTGACGGGCTTAGGGGTGGGATGAAATCAAGAAGGTGGACCTCCCTCCCGTGGCAGTCGCAGATATAGTCTGATCTGGACTCCCGAGTATACTCACCCAAAACGAGGGGCGACTTGTCCTCCTTTGTTAGGTAGGCACAGAGACGACCCCAGCTCTTGGGCAATCTCACTTCGACCCCCCATCGAATTCAGGAAAGATAGAACGAATGATTTTCGCAGCGTTGTGCTTGGAAGCGCTCTCGTTTGTTAGCAAGAATACGCTGCACGAATCCGCTGTTACTGTTAGAGAATCTGCTGCTCGAGTGAAGTAGGAGCGTAGCTTTGAAGACAGAAGCAATAGCCTGATTAGTCACTTCTTATGGATCAGGTTTGGGTATAAGACATGTTGGATCCACAAAGGTAGCGAAGTTACTTCCGGGGGAAGGCAGGCAGGAGAAAATCCCACCTTGCTTTTTTTCCTAGAAAATGGATCTCTCTTTTGTCGATCCCATTTCCTTTCCATCATTCCAGTAAGTAAGTTAATCGTTGGTATGCCATATTCTTAATAGCAAGCACAGAAGCAGGAAAGCTAGCCCCTCATTCGTGTTAAAAATTTCTATAGGAGAGGTCGTAGAAGACCAAAGGTCTACAGAGTCGGGTTCAATGCCCATCAGCCTACCGGAGGCTGAGGATGAGCATGAACAGAAGCCCGAAAGCCAAAGGAGACCAAAGCCCAAGGAAGAGAAGGGGGGGGGGCCATTACCGAGATAGGCTAAGAAGCGGTAGATCGCGAGAGGCTTTTAGGCGCCTTTTCTTTCAGTCTTCTTTACGTCTGAGACTCTCTTTCACTCGTTTTAAAAAGAAAGATTTTTCGGCGAGCAATGCTTTTGGATTTCTTGATCTGCTTTCGGGTAGACTAGTCAAAGTCGCAGAAAACTCATACCTTGCCTTAAGCCTATAGTATAGAAGGTAGGCCTAGCCTTTAAGGCGAATAAGTCTTTCTGTGCTCTTACGGTAGCCAGTAAAGCGTGACGTAAGGAGCGAGGGCAGGTTTAATAGCATTACAGCCAGTAGAGCAGACAGGTTTGAGAAAGGTCATTGAAAGTCCCATTTTCCCATTCTATTCGATAGACACAATCTCTAAGACTATTAGTTATACCTAACAGGTCTTTCCCTTAAGCCTTATCTGTACCGAGCCTCTCAACAAATAAAAGAAAACAAGGGAAGAGAAGAACGGTTTGGGTAGTGCAGTAAGTCAACGGTGAAACTTGAGTCAAAGCCAGTCGGGCATCTGGTCCAGGGACAGGAGAAGGGCAGCACTAGTCGTTTGTGTCTTGGTGTCGTAAAGTCCTGTTTGTTTGTTACAGGGAACTCAAGACAGGGAAGTGACTTACCGGATTCTGGACTCCCTACTCTGTCTGGTTTTGGGGGTCGGCAATAGCTAAGCATTGTGGCCATCACAGTTCAAGCTACGTATGGCTGGCGTACAACCTACGGGCTTCTTAGCCAAAAGAAAAAAAAAAAAAAACGACCACATATATACGACAATTCCCCATATCTATCTCTAAGTATCTCCTAGAATTTTAGCTGAGTCTTTGATCCGAATCTGATTCCCTAAATGAAATAAGGAATATAGGGGTTGGAAGAAATGATTGCATACTTCTTTATTTGATTGGGAAGGGCTATGATGTCAATAGATATTTATGAATAAAGATCCTCCTGGCAGTACGACGGACCTTAGAGATCGCAAAGTTGAAGCAAGCCCAGTGTAAAACCTTACTAGTAAAAGTTCCCTAAATAAGGTGGGATCAAAATACGTTTTTTGAGCCGACTGGTAGCATGTAGTCGTAGGCGGAGATAAACAAGTGATAAACATTTAGTCCTCACTTCACACTTTCTAGATATCTTTCTCTATTATCGGCTGCATGCTATCGGAGAGAAAACAATGGGAAGTTCAGTCAAACGCATTTACCGCGCCAATGATCAAGCAAATAAGAATCTCTGTCTTATTTTTCTTACGCAATTTCGGAAGATTCCCCATCTGAGAGATGTTGTTCTATGGAAGGTCCTTTTTAAAATAAGGAGTTTGCCTAGGAACTCCACCTTAGAAACTTTCCTGCCTCCGCTCAAAATCCACCTATACTAATCGGATTTTTCCTATTCTTAGACGACTTTTCTATTGCCTTCCGTGCAAAAACTCTTTTTTTGAATCCGTAGGGGAATGCGGATATAAAGAGAAATGAAGCAGCTGGGCCTGATATAGAGACTGCCCATAAGATAAGGCTGAGCTTAAACCTTATGTGTCGTCTAACTGAGCAGCAACACAATATCGGAAGATTTGAAGCTGTAACAAGAGTTTATGAACGAGCTCTCGATCCGATCGACACTAAGGTTCCCTGATGAGGGCTAGCACAACGAAAGACAAGCATGAGGCTCTGGTGGATAACTATTCATTTCTCTTCATTTAGTTTTCCCTTCTCATAGTCATTCTATCGGGAAGAAGGCCTTTCTTAAAAGAGAATCGAATCGTCAAGACCCGCTTTCATACTAGGGCCTTTGATTTTGACTGCGCTCGTCTCGCCCTAATCTCGCTAAGTCCGCTGCTTCACCTCTTGGGACAGCTGCTGAACCCCGTACGTACGTACCTGTCAACTAAGCTCCTCTCCTTATGGACTCTTCGCTCTATCTGTCGATGTTCTAGCTGTCCGAAAGCCGGGAGCAGCATCTTAAAAGAGAAGGGAAAGCTCCCAACCCAAGTGCAAGTGCCATCCTAAAAGATAGCTGTTGGAGGGATATCCTCTGCTATTGACGAAGCTGTTATTGGACTCGCTTGGCTCGGCTGGTCTCACTGGAACTCAGGGTTGGAGGAAGAAGGGCTACTATAGACTAGAAGGGAGGCGTTATCATACCCAGTTTTCTGATTTAGGGGTCTTCCCAGAGCAAAGGCACCGATCTTACTTATCTTAGGAAGAAAGCTAGAACTATGAGTGAAGAAAGAAGGGAAGAGAATTGCTCTCTTGCCGCTGCTAGTCTCTTGTTAGTAGTAATAGCGGTAGGTGGGAACTCTTTTGAAAGAAGAGACGATTTAGTCTCAATCAAAGAGAAAAGAGAATACAAATAAGCGAAAGGGCATGCAGTCTATTGATCAAAAGGGGCCATCGGCCATACATGCAGGGCCGGTACACGGCCAATCAAAACAAAACTCAAAGTGAAAGGAAAGGGGCACACAGGCCAGGGGCTTCTTGGCGCGCAGGCCGCCCTTCACAAACTATGGGGAGGCGAAATGCCCCACTACTCGGGTTGGAATCCGAATAACCCCCATGATAGT
>JAINUW010000080.1:0-77861 GCA_020205615.1 Panax quinquefolius | reverse complement strand
TATAATTTATCCAGATTCAAGAATATCCCCATGTTATCAATCACTTAATAATCTCATAATCTAATAACATTAATATTATAATAATATTTTAATCACTTCTTAAATTTATAAACAATTTATCTCAATTGTTTACGCTTTTACCATATAATGCATTTAATCATTCAAAAAATGCCATACTCATAAAATATCATCACCAATTATCAAATCCTCATCAAAAAAATATGCATATATTCTATATAGGATTCTCTAGCCATAAAATCCTATTTTCAACTTTGTTCTTCACATAACATATTTAACTCATATGTTCGTAATTAAACTATTTTCATAAAAAATACCAAATTAGTCCCAAAATATTTCTTTTCTGGGATTTAGCATAATATAGTCCCATAATGAAAATATATTTTTCTCGAATTTTAAAATTCATTTACTATTTTTCATAAATCAATTTCTAATTAATTCCTTAAGAAATTAGCTACCTCAAGTTTAACTCCAAAATTCCCAAATCTTGGCAGGATCTTACACATGTTAACGTGAGCTTCTAGTTTAAATTTCATGGTCATCGGAGTTATAGAACTCCGTTATAAGCGTTTTTAAATCGGAAAAACCTAAATATTGAAATAGTCATAACTTGCTCATTTTAAGTCGAATGAGCTCATTTTTGGACAGGAGGTACTTTATACCATATACCTTCATGTCCCAAAAGGCCAGAATTTTTCTCATAATTTAAGTGGCCGAAACAGTCCCTTAAAGTTTCTGGGCGTAGCATTTTCGAAATTTACAGCTTTGGCCTCCTTTGCTAAAATCAGTCCACACAAAATCTACAACACCTTTTCCAGTAATTCCACTTGGATTAGTTAGGTAACTCATAGATCTAACTCTAGGACTTGACCACACTCAAAATTCAAAATATAATAGGAGATATGGTCAATTGAATTTCATATTACGTTTTTTCACCAAAATCTGATTTTCAACTCTTTGTGATTTCTAAGAAACTTTCATGTTTTCACATACTAACCAACATGACTCATCATAAAACTTACTAATACTTCATATACCCATGATTTTCATCAGTTCTATACTTTTATTATGACTTTCATCATAATCATCGTAAACAGATCCTTTTAGTTGAAGAAATATTTGAGGGTTTAAGAAATGGGTTTTGTACTGGGGTCAATACAAAATTCGATTTCACGCTCTAGGGTAGGCTAAGAAGTCTTCAAGAATACGCCAAGAAATTTATTAATGATAGAAATATCATTCAAAACTGTTACTCTCGTCCAAGACTTGGATAGTACGTCACATTAATACCAACTGTGACTTCTATCCCTTAACACGATAACACCTCACAATGATACCTATCAACTTGCCATCTTCATCCACGACGTCGCCTACGAGAAAATCCGCGGCGATTGCATTCCACACAAGGAAGTCAACAACGAAAGGATCGGGCTCTTTACTTATGGCTTGATATAAAGTTGATTAACTTTAGGATTTGGTTACTTTGAATTAGTATAACAAGGTTGGTTAGGAATATGAAAGCTAACCACCTTACAAAAGAATAATGAGTAGTTAATCAATCGTTTTCAAAAATTACCTCAAAGGCAAGTATTTTCAAAGAGATAAGATCGACAGTAACGTGAAAGTGTTTATTTGAAACAACAAGATTAATAAACGATTGGGGGTAACGAAGGTTCCTACTTACGAAGTTTCAACCAATAAGTCAAAGTTTAACTTCTTGAAATCAAATTTAAACGTTGAACACAACTAGGTGAAATAAAATAGTGGGTAGAACTTGTATTGAATAAAGTATAGACTTCGCATTAATTTATAATTAACTTACCGATAATAACTTCGTTCGGGTTTCTCGAAAAACGCTCTCGCTTAAATTACCGAGTTTGACTTTACTATAGGTACATTCCACCCTTAAGTGCTTCTTCACATTCCCGATCCATGATTTGAATCATTATTCTCGATCCATATCGAATTCGGGTTGACCGCTATGCATGAGGTAATTAGAATTCGATGTTAAATTCTCCCAATTCATCAAAAAGCAAAGTCCATTTTATCTATTTTGGCTTTATTGGATGGACGTCTTTTCTACACTATCAACGCGTTGTGCGGCTTTTACCCATGCATCGCTTATTCTCCTTCGTTCGGTTGTTTCTTCTTTTTAGTTGATCTTTGATTTTAAATTCTCGATTCCAACTTTAATATCTTACACCACGCCAAGGCGTGATTTTGTTCGAGCATCACATATCGGGTAACCCAATTTTGAATTGTTGTATCCCTTTGTTCCACGACAGTTTGCAGTTCTTCAACTTTCTTCTAGCTCACGAACACGATTTTATAATTCTAAGTTTTCATCATAAATTTCTTCTAACCAATTCTCCTCGGGTTCCTCTTCTTTCTTCTTCTTCACTCACTCTCGGTGCTACCTCTGCAACTAGCTTTCGGGTGCAACAATTAGTTCTTCATTTACTACATGGATATCTCTAATTTGTTCCTCGTCTGACCTTTGCATTAACTCGATTAGTGATTAAAGGTGTCATGACGGTCACATTCACTCCATTGTGAATATTTTCAATTTGCCGTTTCCAAACACCGCCACAACATAAGGGTTAATTAATATATCAAATATTATCCCTATACTCGTGACCAATTAAATACCAAATAAACTTAGGTAGGTCATACTAGCGAAGAATTTCCGTCTCTCCCTCCTAGTTCTTATCTCACATCTTAGCCAGGATCATATCCCTAAGCTCGATACTGTTGAGACGCCCCCCAAAATTAGGTATCGTCACCCATCTTGGGTCGCCACTTACATGGTACATAAATTCAAATACAACTTACTAATATAAGCATGTAAGTATACAATACGACATAAAGCGTGAGTTTGAATACAAATATTGTCTACTAGATATTATACAAACTCAAAAGGAGTCCTCATTACAACTATTATCACACTATTTCACGAATAGTGAGGACTACTAATGCTATCCTCGGACCATTACTTACGTTCCCCAGACTGTCGTCCGGCTATGTTCTCATTTCACAAGAGAAACGGTGAAAGAAAGGTGAGCTCAACTAGCCCGATGAAATATTATGACTAAGATAATGCGAGAATAAATTATCATTAGCCTTGAACGATGTTAAAGCGATAAAATACAATAGACAACCGGTTTAAGCTGCGGTGGAATAAACAATCCATTAAAAAGTCAAGTAGAGAATAAAATCTCTACTATCTTTTAGGTTTTAAAAGGTTTTCATCAATTTTTATCATTTGAGACTAAATTTTAATAAATAAACCACCACATCTAATCATCCTGTACCCACGGTCGAGGATTTTCATCAAATTATCAATGGTCATGACTATCTTTGAATCACCCACAGTCATAATCATACCAAAAACTATCCATCAACGCATTACAGACCCTTTGAGGACTTTTGTCACATCATTTATATCAAGTCGTGATTATCTGAAATGATCCTGGTCATAATCATACTAAGTTCATCTATGCACGTAAGCGAAAGATAACATAATATAACATGAGGATGATGACAATGACATAATAATTCAATAAAACAAGTTCAAAATTATTTAATCCATGAATTATTAACGTCCAAATTATCGACATGATCTTTGTTTAGTAGAGTAAAATTCAAGAATGATCGAAAGAATATTTCCATGAAAAGATCTTTGGATGAAACGCAAATATCGAGGATATTCTACTAATTTCATGGAGTATAGAAGTCAAAGTTTTAACCAACTGGGTATAATAAAGAATGGAATAACAAAAGAAATCACCGTGCATGCGGTACTTGGCATGAGGCGAGTTATTCAACGAATAATAATAATAACGGAACGGTCGGGTGAAATTCACACAAGCGGGATGTTCCAACGAGAATAATAAAGATGGAACCCGGATCCGGTGTAAAACACACGATAGGATATTCCAACGAGAATGATAAAGAGGCGGAACCGGTCCGGTGTAAAACACACGACGGATGTTCCAATGAGAATAATAAAAAAGCGGAACCGGTCCTGGTGTAAAACACAGAGAGGGATGTTCCAATGAAATAATAGAAGAATGTCACCAAGTATAGGATAAACCAGCGTATCACAGAGTTATTCAAATGAGAATAATAAGCAATGGAATAACATAAGGATTTCACCAAGTATAGGGTATCTGGCGTATCACGAGTTATGTATAGGGTATACCACTTTTACGAGTTATTCAAACAGAATAATAATGAATGGAATAACGAAGTTCTCTTCAAGAAGAAAGAATAACACCCACTTCGTAAAAAGAACTGAATATAGAAGTAGTGAAGTAACGAATACTCTTCTTCTTTCTATAACTTTCTCTCTATAAACTCTCTCTATAATTTCTCTCTAGAGTTTCAATGAATTAAGTAAGAAAATAATGAAGGAATGAGCTTATTTATAGGAAAATGGAATGCATAGTAACTAATCCATGAACGGTCCAGTTGATTTACTTTAATCGGCGGTCCATATTTAAAGAAAAATCTTTTAAATAAAATATAATATATTCTATTTATATAAAAACATTTTACTATGCAAACACTATCTTAAAACACTATGCAAAACACAACTATGCAAAACACTATGCAACACTATGCGTAATAAAATATAATATATTCTATTTATAGAATAACTTTAATAAAGTATTCTATTTTATATAAAAGATGTTTACATTTTATTTACGTTAATAATACGAATAAAACAAAAGCGTCATTATCATTATAATAATTCATATTATTAATCGTGATAATGGAATCAAACCGTGACTTCTCACATAAGCATCGATAATCAATCTGGTGTCTTTCTTTATCTGACCACACGTATTCTTGTACTTTTACTACCGAGTAGTTCAGCGGTAACCACGGTAAAACTTCCGTAGTTATTTCAATAAAATATTTTTGTCGTTTTCTCGATCCGAAATAATTACATTACATTAGGGTCCACCAATGATTGAGTAGTTATCACGAATATTCCTGTTAAACCAAGAATATTCCCGAGGCCAATCGAATATAATATAACCACTTGCATATTTTGTAAAATTTATAAATACTACCCACAACTATAATATTTATCTCAAATTCACACCATAATATTAAAAATTATTTCGATAAAATTTAAATCTTTATTGATAAAATATGGGGTCTCACAATCTCCCCTCCTTATGGAATTTCGCCCTCGAAATTAAGGTACGTACCTAGTATGATAAGAGATGAGGATACCTTGAATACCTTTATCGTTAAAAATATTACATTCATCTTCGCAATTCGGCCAAAGATATTCATTAACAATTCATCTTTTACTTTCTGGCCAAAGATATACAACCGTAAAAACCAATAATCTTTGAGGCAGCGACTTAATAGTATCACGACCACGAATTATCCATGCACCAATTTGGCGAGGATATTCGTGTGTTTTCAATCTGATCGTGATTATACTGAATAATCCTTGGTCATAATCATATCAAGTCTATCAATGCACTTCTGACCAAAGATGACTTTTACCACATCCATGAATTAATATTTCATTCTTTGAGACTCATTTCGATAATTAATCCATATCATCGAATCATCCCCGCACTACGAGGCCGAGGATATTCATTAGTATCACGACCACAAATTATCCATACACTACGGCCAAAGATAATTGTGTATTCATTAGTATCCGACCACAAATTATCCATGCACTACTGACGAAAAGATAATTGTGTATTCATTAGTATCACGACCACAAATTATCCATGCACTACTGACGAAAGATAATTGTGTATTCATTAGTATCACGACCACAAATTATCCATGCACTATACGGCCAAAGATAATTGTGTATTCATTAAGATCACGACCACAAATTATCCATGCACTACTGACGAAGATAATTGTGTATTCATTAGTATCACGACCACAAATTATCCATGCACTACTGCCGAAGATAATCGTGTATTCATTAGTATCACGACCACAATTATCCATACCTTCTACTGACGAAGATAATTGTGTATTCATTAAATATCACGACCACAAATTATCCATACACTACTCACGACCACACCAAAGATAATTGTGTATTCATTAATATCACGACCACAAATTATCCATGCACTACTGACGAAAGATAATTGTGTTTTCATTAGAATCACGACCACAAATTATCCATGCACTACGGCCAAAGATAATTGTGTATTCATTTACTGATTATGATTATACCGAACAATCCACGGTCATAATCATACCAAGTCCATCTATGCTTCTACTGAATACAAATGACTTTCAACATAATATAAACATGAGGATAATGATATAAAGAATCAATCAAATGAGATAAAGGATAAATATTAAACATTTATAATATAATTTATCCGGGATTCAAGAATATCCCCATGTTATCAATCACTTAATAATCTCATAATCTAATAACATTAATATTATAATAATATTTTAATCACTTCTTAAATTTATAAACAATTTATCTCAATTGTTTACGCTTTACCATATAATGCATTTAATCATTCAAAATGCCATACTCATAAAATATCATCACCAATTATCAAATCCCTCATCAAAAAATATGCATATATTCTATATAGGATTCTCTAGCCATAAAATCCTATTTTCAACTTTTATTACTTCACATAACATATTTAACTCATATGTTAAGTAACTAAACTATTTTCATAAAAAATACCAAATTAGTCCCAAAAATATTTCTTTTCTGGGATTTAGCATAATATAGTCCCATAATGAAAATATATTTTTCTCGAATTTTTAAAATTCATTTATATTTTTCAAAAATCAATTTCTAATTAATTCCTTAAGAAATTAGCTACCTCAAGTTTAACTCCAAAAATTCCCAAATCTTGGCAGGATCTTACACATGTTAACGTGAGCTTCTAGTTTAAATTTCATGGTCATCGAGTTATAGAACTCCGGTTATAAGCGTTTTTTCGTCGGAAAAACCTAAATATTGAAATAGTCATAACTTGCTCATTTTAAGTCGAGAATGAGCTCATTTTTGGACAGGAGGTACTTTATACCATATACCTTCATGTCCCAAAAGGCCAGAATTTTCTCATAATTTAAGTGGCCAAAACAGTCCCTTAAAGTTTCTGGGCAGTAGCATTTTCGAAATTTACAGCTTTGGCCTCCTTTGCTAAAATCAGTCCACACAAAATCTACAACACCTTTTCCAGTAATTCCACTTGGATTAGTTAGGTAACTCATAGATCTAACTCTAGGACTTGACCACACTCAAAAATTCAAAATATAATAGGAGATATGGTCAATTGAATTTCATATTACGTTTTTCACCAAAATCGATTTTCAACTCTTTGTGATTTCTAAGAAACTTTCATGTTTTCACATACTAACCAACATGACTCATCATAAAACTTACTAATACTTCATATACCCATGATTTTCATCAGTTCTATACTTTTATTATGACTTTCATCATAATCATCGTAAATGATCCTTTTAGTTGAAGAAATATTTGAGGGTTTAAGAAATGGGTTTTGTCTTTGGGGTCAATACAAAATTCGATTTCACGCTCTAGGGTAGGCTAAGAAGTCTTCAAGAATACGCCAAGAAATTTATTAATGATAGAAATATCATTCAAAATCTATTACTCTCTCGTCCAAGACTTGGATAGATCGTCACATTAATACCAATGTGACTTCATCCCTTAACTGAGATAACACCTCACAATGATACCTATCAACTTGCCATCTTCATCCACGATGACGTCGCCTCTGAAGAAAATCCGGCTTGGTGCATTCCACACAAGGAAGTCAACAACGAAAGGATCGGGCTCTTTACTTATGGCTTGATATAACGGTGATTAACTTTAGGATTTGGTTACTTTGAATTAAGTATAACAGGTTGGTTAGGAATATGAAAGCTAACCACCTTACAAAAAAGAATAATGAGTAGTTAATCAATCGTTTTCAAAAATTACCTCAAAGGCAAGTATTTTCAAAGAGATAAGATCGACGAATTAGCGTGAAAGTGTTTATTTGAAACAACAAGATTAATAAGCGATGGGGTAACGAAGGTTCCTCTAACGAAGTTTCAACCAATAAGTCAAAGTTTAACTTCTTCGAATCAAATTTAAACGTTGAACACAACTAGGTGAAATAAAATAGTGGGTAGAACTTGTATTGAATAAAGTATAGACTTAGCATTAATTTATAATTAACTTACCAAAGAATAACTTCGTTCGGGTTTCTCGACAAACGCTCTCGCTTAAATTACAGTTTGACTTTACTATAGGGTACATTCCACCCTTAAGTGCTTCTTCACATTCACGATCCATGATTTGAATCATTATTCTCCGATCCATATCGAATTCGGGTTGTGCTATGCATGCGGTAATTCAAATTCGATGTTAAATTCTCCCAATTCTTTGTCCAAAAAGCAAAGTCCATTTTATCTATTTTGGCTTTATTGGATCGGACGTCTTTTTCTACTATCAACGCGTTGTCTGCGACTTTTACCCATGCATCGCTTATTCTCCTTCGTTCGATTGTTTCTTCTTTTAGTTGATCTTTGATTTTTAAATTCTCGATTCCAACTTTAATATCTTACACCTTGCCAAGCGTGATTTTGTTCGAGCATCACATATCGGGTAACCCAATTTTGAATTGTTGTATCCCTTTGTTCCACGACCAGTTTTTGCGTTCTTCAACTTTGTTCTTCTAGCTCACGAACACGATTTTATAATTCTAAGTTTTCATCATAAATTTCTTCTAACCAATTCTCCTCGGTTCCTCTTCTTCTTCTTCTTCCTCACTCTCACCGCTACTACTCTGCTCTGCACTAGCTCGGGTGCAACAATTAGTTCTTCATTTACTACATGGATATCTCTAATTTGTTCCTCGTCTGCGACCTTTGCATTAACACGATTAGTGATTAAAGGTGTCACAACGGTCACATTCACTCCATTGTGAATATTTTCAATTTGCCATTTCCAAACACCGCCACAACATAAGGGTTAATTAATATATCAAATATTATCCCTATACTCGATGAATGAATTAAATACCAAATAAACTTAGGTAGGTCATACTAGCGAAGAATTTCCGTCTCTCCCTCCTAGTTCTTATCTCACATCTTAGCGGGGATCATATCCTGGCTCGATACCAACCGAGACGCCCCAAAATTAGGTATCGTCACCCATCTTGGGTCGCCACTTACATGGTACATAAATTCAAATACAACTTACTAATATAAGCGTAGTATACAATCGACATAAACTGTGAGTTTGAATACAAATATTGTCTACTAGATATTATACAAACTCAAAAGGAGTCCTCATTACAACTATTATCACACTATTTCACGAAATAGTGAGGACTACTAATGCTATCCTCTCGACCATTACTTCGTTCCCAGGCTAAGTCCCATTTATGTTCTCATTTCTTTCAAGAAAACGGTGAAAGAAAAGGTGAGCTCAACTAGCCCGATGAAAATATTATGACTAAGATAATGCGAGAATAAATTATCATTAGCCTTGACAAAGATGTTAAAGCGATAAAATACAATAGACAACCGGTTTAATCTGCAGCGGAATAAACAATCTATTAAAAGAGTCAAGTAGAGAATAAAATCTACTATCTTTTAGGTTTTAAAAGGTTTTCATCAATTTTTATCGGCTGAGACTCGACAATAAATAAACCACCACATCTAATCATCCTCATACCACGGTCGAGGATTTTCATCAAATTATCAATGGTCATGACTATCTTAGAATCACCCCCAGTCATAATCATACCAAAAACTATCCATCAACGCATTACAGACCACCGAGGACTTTTGTCACATCATTTATATCAAGTCGTGATTATCTTTAGAATGATCCTCAGTCATAATCATACTAAGTTCATCTATGCACGTAAGCGAAGATAACATAATATAACATGAGGATGATGACAATGACATAGTAATTCAATAAAACAAGTTCAAGAATTATTTAATCCATGAATTATTAACGTCCAAATTGTCGACATGATCTTTGTTTAAGTGAGAGTAAAATTCAAGAATGATCGGAAGAATATTTCCATGAAAAGATCTTTGGATGAAACGCAAATATCGAGGATATTCTACTAATTTCATGGAGTATAGAAGTCAAAGTTTTAACCAACCGGGTATAATAAAGAATGGAATAACAAAAGAAATCACCATGCATGCGGTGCTTGGCATAGAGCGAGTTATTCAGCGAATAATAATAATAACGGAACCGGTCGGGTGAAAATTCACAAGCGGGATGTTCCAACGAATAATAAAGATGGAACCGGTCCGGTGTAAAACACACGAGATAGGATATTCCAACGAGAATGATAAAATTTTAACCAGTCCTGTGTAAAACACACGAGCGAGATGTTCCAACGGAATAATAAAAAGCGGAACCAGGTCCTGTAAAACACACGAGCAGGATGTTCCAATGAATAATAAAGAATGTCACCAAGTATAGGATAAACCGTGATACAGGTTATTCAATGAGAATAATAAGCGATGGAATAACATAAAGGATTTCACCAAGTATAGGGTATCTGCGTATCAAGGTTATGTATAGGGTATGCCACCACTTTACGGGTTATTCCAATGAATAATAATGAATGGAATAACGAAGTTCTCTTCGAAGAAAAAGAATAACACCCTTACCGTAAAAAGAACCGAATATAGAAGTAGTGAAGTAATGAATACTCTTCTTCTTTCTATAACTTTCTCTCTATAAACCTCTATAATTTCTCTCTCTGAGTTTGATGAATTAAATAAGAAAATAATGAAGGAATGAGCTTATTTATAGGAAAATGGAATGCATAGTAACTAATCCATGAGCGGTCAGATTGATTTACTTTAATCTGACGGTCCATATTTAAAGAAAAATCTTTTAAATAAAATATAATATATTCTATTTATATAAAAATTTTTTACTAAACACAAAACACTACGCAAAAACAACTATGCAACACTATGCATAATAAAATATAATATATTCTATTTATAGAATAACTTTAATAAAGTATTCTATTTTATATAAAAGATGTTTACATTTTATTACGTTAATAATACGAATAAAACAAAACGTCATTATCGCTATAATAATTCATATTATTAATCGAATGATAATGGAATCAAATCAAGTGACTTCTCACATAAGCATCGATAATCAATCTGGTGTCTTCTTATGCAACCACACGTATTCTTTGTTTTTACTACTGAGTAGTTCAACGATAACCACGGTAAAACTTCCGTAGTTATTTCAATAAAATATTTTTGTCGTTTTCTCGATCCGAATAATAATTACATTATGAGGGTCCACCAATGATTGAGTAGTTATCTGAATATTCCTGCTTAAACCGAATATTCCCCACCAAATCGAATATAATATAACCACTTGCATATTTTGTAAAATTTATAAATACTACCCACAACTATAATATTTATCTCAAATTCACACCATAATATTAAAAATTATTTCGATAAAATTTAAATCTTTATTGATAAAATATGGGGTCTCATACCCTACTTGAAATAATTCCACCCATCATTGTTTAATTTATAAGTTGGGTTGATCTTTCAAATTGTTAAATTGGGTGATTATTATGTCCTCCTAAGAAATCTCATTTTCTTGGGACATGGCAAATTTGGTGGGGATCACCAGGCCTTAGTCTTACTACTAACGGATGGAATTATATATATATATATATATATATATATATATATATATATATATGTAATCAAGTAATTTCTTATAGAATCTATCTTAAATAATAGAAGCTTTTATAAAATGCGTAATTTTGATAAGGCGCGGTGGCATTTTGTAAATACCATGCCACCGCTGTATTTACAAAAAAATGCCACCGCATCTTATCAAAATTACGCTGCTTTTAATAAAATTCTATTATTTAAGCGATTCTATTATTTAAGAATTTTACTTTCTTGATCCTTTCTCGATATATATATATATATATATATATATATATATATATATATATATGCGTGTGTGTTTGTGTGTGTGTAAACTACATGCAAACATGTTTGGGTTGCATGTTGCTGTTTGACATATCACATATTGATGGAAGACTCCGCGTTATGGGGAGTTCTCCCATGCACTTGTTTATAATTTGACTAGAAGTTTTTTAGTCTTTTTCAATGGGCGACCACCAAACATTGCGTAAGGAATGATCTCATAACTTTAGTTGAAGCTGGAAGACATAATATTATTCTAGTAGTTTATATTTATATTATGATTTATGACCCTCCGCCCCCCCTAGATTAAACAATGTGTTTATTTACAGATAATAATTTTTTACCTAACAAAGATTATTTATATATTAGTAGTAGTAGATAATTAATGTACTAAAACAATGTGTCAGCAGCAAAGGTGGAAAGAAAGCCGCAAATTAATAGGGTTAAAATTAAATAATGGGTCTCTTTGCTCCTTCAGATGAAGCACCATTAAGATAATTTCAATGTTGACAATGAAACATACTCCGTTCTTAAAAGATTGTCGTTTTAGAATAAAAAATTTGTTTTAAAAAATTTATCGTTTACAACTTTCAAGGAGAATAAATTATTTATTTTTCTATATTACCCCTACTTTCTCTCATTGTCCCAAGAAATTCTCTCCCTTGTATTAATAGTTTTCAACTTCCCATAAAAGGGTAGTCATGGAATTTCAAATAAATTTTACTTGGTAAATGATACTTTCTTAATTCATGTGCCAAAACCTTAAACGACAATCTTTTAGGAACAGAGGTACTCCCTCCGTCCCAAATTATCTACTGTTCTAGAGTTTCACACCGATACCAATATGTGTGATAAAAATACTAAAATACCCTTATTGGAGGAAATATGAAAAAGGTGTTTAAAAAAAGTGCATGAAATAGTCTTTAGAGAGAGGAAGAGAGAGAAAGTATGAGGGCATTAAATAGACAATATATGTGGAGAGAGGAAGAGAGAGAAAGTATGAGTGTATTAAATAGACAAATAATCTGCAGAGAGAGAAAGTATGAGTGCATATATATGTGTGGAGAGAGGATGAGAGTAATGACTATCAATAATTATGGTAAAAGGGCAAACTTGGAAAATAAAGGGAAAAATGCATTGAAATCTTGAAAAAGCAGATATTATGGGATAATTTTTTTTTGCTAAAACAACAGATAATTTGGGACAGAGGGAGTAGTATATATATATATATATATATATGATTTATAAATGTGTTTGTCTATGTCGATAATATAGACCAACTCATGTAAAATTTATTTACACGAGGGATTAATTATTTGTGAAAAGTTGACTTAAAATCAGGTCAAAAAAAACAGTTGACATGATCAAAACTCCAAAAGTAATTAGTTAAAAAAGAACATAGAATACAAGTCCTTGTTAATTTCCAAATTTAATCATTAAAAGTTTTTATTTTTTTCATCACATTGTTGCGTGCCATCTAAATTGTACTCCTACTAGCTAGCTTCTTCCGTGTCAAAATATAAGAGCATTTTTTTAATAAAAAAAAAATTACCTGAATTTTGTGAGGTCAGAGGAGATAAGTTCGGATCTCTGGGAAATGGAGAAAGGATTAGCTCCAAGGAGGAGATATTCGAGTTCACCCATATCACCGTGAAATCCAATATTTTTGCAGCCATAACCAAAAGGAGTTGGAGGGCCAGCTTCTTGCTTCTTGGCAGCCGGCTTGGAAAAGAAATCAAGACTCTCCTTTTCAATTCTTGAAATTATATCATTAGAAACTCCATGGTTAGTTACCATGAAGAAGCCATACTCTTCACAAGCTCTGACAATTAGCTCACAGACTAAAGACCTCTCTTGGGAGAGGTCAATAATTGGAATTCCTAGTGCTTTGCATGTCTTTTTGCTTCTCGTCAGGTTTGAAGAAGGCACAACCATCCTTTAATTTTTAATGAGAATTTAATAACTAGCTTGGTGGCCGGGGAGGATCGAAATACTTGAGTAGTAGTAGTTTCAAGTTTGGAATTGGAGGTGATCGAGGAGGATGATGATGGTTGTGTTCCTCCACTTAAATAGAGGAGGGGAGGGGAGGGGAGAGAAAGGAGAGCTTTATTATATATAAAAAAAAGGGTTTATGACGAAGACTTTTGTTGTACTACCGGCCTAATTATTAAGAAATGCAAAACATTGGTAAAAGTAAAAGTCATAAGTATTATCTTAAAACTGATTTACAGTAATGAAGATTGATTGATTGAAGGGCGTTAACTTTTAGTTTGAGATTTGTTTAGGGTTAGTGAGATTGTCAAAACAAAAATGATGACATTAATTAAATGTATATTTAATCACATTTTTTTTGTAAGTTTTTTAGCAATATTTAATTATGATAAGTTTGTTAGTTTTTGATTGAAAATAAACACACACGCTCTCCTTGTGACCTCCTACAAACTTAATTCACCAACAAAGCTAAAACTTTGGTGCCGGGTAAAATTATTTTGTTTTATCAATATCAACTGTCAACTATGTGATATTGTAGAAATTAATGGCAAGAAAAAAAAATAACACCCGGCCAGATAGTTGGAGTATTATCAATGTTTTTCTTATTTCCTTTTTTGACTTTAATTTTTTGAAAATATTATTAATTAGAAATGACTAAATAAATGTTATGGCATTAATTATTAGTACTGCATGCGTTAGGCACTCGCGTTGAGTAATAGCTAGAATGCAGCAGACATGGCCTGAATTGAAACTTTCATAAAGCTAATTTTATAAATAAATATTGGCAAAATTAAGCTCGAATAAGTGTATACCAAATTATTGAATGAATTAGTTAAGGCCAAACATATACTACTAATATAATTAGTAGTGACAGGGGAGGGGTGAAGTGGGTCTTGTCCTTGGTTTGTGAAGGAGCGCGGGTAATTAGAAGGAGCAGGCAGACAGTTGAAGAAAGCCTTTGCCGTCTAGGGATGGGAATGCGGGTCCAGGGCGTCCGGAACTAACAACCAGTATCGTGTAAATTTTTTTTTTTAAAACCACAATTATAAGAATAATAAATAAAAAATAATAGAACAAGTTTGAATAAAAAATTATAAAAGAAAGTATATTTTTTATTGAAAAAATACTCCCGGGACTAGGTGAACTTTGCACATTTTCATTATTAATTAAGTTTACATATAAACAATGCTAGTATTTGTATAGTAAACACTTGTTTTTTGTGTTTTATTGCGATAAATTTATATTAAATTATAATTATGAAACATATTAAATGTAAATATATATTTGTAATATATATATATATATATATATATATATATAATATCATTTTCACTTGTTTTCTCTTGATATTATTTTATATTCAGTATAACTTTATATAATACATATATATAGCTTATTAATTTGATAAATTTTATTGAGTAATACTCCTTTTGTTTGAAAATTACAGGTAGATTTGTGTAACGGCCATTTTTAAAAGAAGTTATTCTTAACAGACTTATTTTTAAAGTTAGTTAATAATATGATATTAATATTTAATGGTATTATAGTACTACCTCAACTAAAAATAAAAATAATAAGAAGTTACAAATTTTATTTTCTTTTATAATTTAAAATAAAATTTATAATTTTAAAATAATTTAAAAAATTATACTTCATCTAATATATAAAGTCAAGCGACACTCTTTTTTTTTTATAATGTGGAGTTTTTCGATCGCAGTCGGACTAATGATCTTTTAGTCCGGACCAGTAGATTTTTGTGGCCCCATTTCTACAATTTTATCTGTCTTTTTATAATTATTGTAAGTGAGATTCGATCCCTAGATATCTAAATCTATAATTCATTTTAGGACGTCATTTGAATTACTGGTCCAACCGCTGAAGTTTAAGAGACTTTTTGGCCTTAATAAATATTCACTCCGTTCCTTAATATAAGTCATTTTAGAGTTGTGCACAAGTATTAAAAAAATGATTGAAAAGCATTAAATATACTATCAATTGTCTATATTGCCCTTGTATTGAAAAAAGAGAATGTTATTTATTGGACAAAAAATAATGAGAGAACCAAAGTTATATTTAATACTTGGGGTAGTATGGGAAACTAAGCAATTAATGTTTACTTGAAATTCCCAAACGACTTATATTTAAGAATAAGAGTATTTATCTAAAACGACTTATATTAAGTAACGGAGAGAAATAATAAACGGATAGCAAGTACTAGTAAATACTCCTCCGTTCTTTAATATAGGTCGTTTTAAAGTTGTGCACAAGTATTAAGAAAATGATTGTAAAACATTAAATATACTATCAATTGTCTATATTGCTCTTGTATTGGAAGAAGAGATTGTTATTTATTGGATAAAAAATAGTTATAGAACCAAAGTTACATTTATTACTTGGGCTAATATTAAAAACTAAACAATTAATACTTACTTGAAATTTATAAGGAACAAAAATATTTTTTTAAAACGACTTATATTAAAGAACGGAGATAGTAATTTGTAGTACAAGTGACCCCACTCGTCACTCACCACTCACCACTCACCACTCACCACAAGGAAGGAAGTAGTATCGGCTGTGTGTCTCTCCTAGAACTTACCCATTCTATTCCAAAACCCCATTACCACTAGCGCCGTCTACTCCATTCTCTCCCCCCAATACGCGGTGGATGTTTGACTTTTTCTTCAATGGATTTGGAGTACACTTTGTGATACCCCATCCCCAATAAACGGCTAACTAGTAGTATTACAATTTTATCCTGTTTCAAAATAAACCGGTGCTCCAAAATGATGACTAAATATATAAAAAAAATATATTTTTATTTAATGAAATTTATTAGTATAAAAAATTAAAATATTATGAGACCACTAAGAATAAATTTTAAATTTTTTTAACTCTTTTTTTTACTTTTATTATTTTTTATTGTGTGGATTGTACTTTTAATTTTATTTTTTGGTATTAAAAGAAAATTCAAACTTAATTACAGTTGATGTACCGTATAGAGGATTACAGTTTGCTTTTTAATACGACACATGCACAAGCATGCATGATTCTTTAGAGTTTAGGTTGTAGTCGTCTTTGCGACAACTCATTGGTCACCCACCCTCCTTTTATAGATTCTACAAAGAGTGCTTCTATACAGACCGGTCAACTGGATCGGTTTATTGGACAGGTGGATTTTTATTTATTTTTTTGCTTGTGACTTTAAAAATATATAGTATATATTCTAATAGGTGATTTATGTGTAATTTAGATATATATACAAAAATAGAGTTATACAATTTAAAACACTATATTTTGTATGTGTATCCAAATTATACCTAAAACATTATATTTTATAAAACTTTCTGTTGGAATAAATACTATATATTTTTTGGAGTCACAAACAAAAAAAAAAAAAAAAATCCACCTGTCCAATTTTCCTGTCCCATAAAGCTGTCCGGCAAAGACTTATTGTTCTACAAATTCAAAAGTAAATGGGAAACGTTGCGTGTGTACATTTGTATGGGGTGCAATAAAATTTATATAAATTTTAAGGATTAAATTAAAAAATTAATAAAAAGAAAACAAAATAAAAATTACAATTAAAGTTAAAGTTAAAGGGCATTTTGGGAAATGTAAAAAAACTATAAAACTTTTATTAACAGTCGGAATCCTCCAGCTTTACATATAAGATATATATCTACGTACACATTAGATTAAGATCCTGCATTACACTTTTTTTTTAAAAAAATTAATACATAATTAGCGACAATTGTTTGCGTTGAATTTTATGTATCGCTAATTAATTGTTTGCAACGAATTAAATTTTGTCGCTAAATGTAATATTTATGTTACTAATTAAGTATTTAATGAAATTGGATGATAAATGTAATGAAGGAAACCTGAATCACGTACAAACCCAAAATATACATTGGATTGTCCCTCTAGTTCATTCTTGAATGTCTATAAAGGACATGTTTGTGTGGGCGTGAATGCATGACAGAGTACCAAAGCATGCCAATGAGTAGCCATTGGATTGTCCCTCTAGTTTATAAGTACATAGCGCAGTGATCCTCCTATTTCTTTTCAAATTTTTATAGGAAATCCACTTGTTCTATGTTCTATGTTCTATGTGCAGAACATGTGAATTAATCATAGTCCAATTGTAGGCGGGCAAAAAGCAGGTGATCTGCATAGGTTTGTTGGAATTAAGAAAAGCATCTGCACCAACAAGAAGAACTACATTGTTTATTACGTTAATATATAACCTTAAAGTTACTTCCTTGACGCCTAATTTTGTGGTGATTGTCACCCCATGCGAGGGCCGGCCACCGTTAAACATGGAGACAAAGTAAGTGGAATTTTATTCACACACACACACATATATATACATATATATATATATATATATATATATATATATATATATTGAATGTGAACTCCATATTAGACCGTAAAAAATAATTCTACATCAATTGCAAATACAACTTGATGCGGGTTGATATAGTGCTTAAGATCTCCCTTTAGTAGCTAATTTTTCAAGGTGGGTCAAAGGAGTTAAGGTGGGTATTCTTCAAACTCCACGTGACAAAAGCGTTTACCT
Organism: Panax quinquefolius; assembly: GCA_020205615.1. Lineage (NCBI taxonomy): Eukaryota > Viridiplantae > Streptophyta > Magnoliopsida > Apiales > Araliaceae > Panax > Panax quinquefolius. Next base: position 59,278 of record JAINUW010000080.1, on the reverse strand, counting down.
TGGCCCAGGGCTACAACCTTGGGCCCAAAAAATTTTAATTTATAAGCTTTATATTACTACAGCACTAGGCGGCTGGCTATCTTCACACACATATATATACATATACATATATATATATATATACATATACATATACATATACATATACATATATATATATATATATATATATATTTTGAATGTGAACTCCATATTAGACCGTAAGAAATAATTCTACATCAATTGCAAATACAACTTGATGCGGGTTGATATAGGTCTTAGCATCTCCCCTTTGGTAGCTAATTTTTCAAGGTGGGTCAAAGGAGTTAAGGTGGGTACCCTTCAAACTCCACGTGACAAAGAAGTAGAGCCGGCCTTGGCCCAGGGCTACAACCTTGGGCCCAAAAAATTTTAATTTATAAGCTTTATATTACTACAGCACTAGGCGGCTGGCTATCTTCCTGCTTCGTTAATCGCTAGTTCGTTATTTTGTGTAAGTTTAACCCCTATTGTTCTGCTTTGATATTTGTGAATTTTTTTTCCATGAATCTCAGAATTGGTATTTCCTTTTGATTCTCGCATGTGTTCTTTTGATCCAATATCGCAAATAGTTTAACCCCTATTTGGGTTTTTCATTTTTTGGTTATTTTGATCCAATTCCGCAATTCGTTCATGGAATCATGGTCTGATGGGTTTTTTTTATTTTTTGAACATTAGACAATAATTTATCAGAGTTTCGTTATTCATGATTCATTTTTGGTAGAATTTAAGTAAATTGGAATTAGGAAATGTTCGTGGTAATGAAAGAATTGAAACAATGAGGGTTTCAATTGGTTTTTATTTTTGTTTATTTTCTCCTATTTTGTAAATTGTGATACATATAACATATATGTGTTAATTTTTTATTATTTGATTCAACAGAAAATTTGGTTGGGATTCTTGTTCTTTATAATTGAAAGTTTTAAGTAGAAGAAAATATACTCAAAATTCAGGTTTTATTGTTCTTTGTTAATTAGTTTTATTATTTTTTATTGTGTTGTGTTTATTATAAAATTTAAAAAATGCTTCGTAAGAAACAACTTTTCGGAAATGTTTTTTATTGTGGTGTGTTTATTATTTATTTTTTTGTTTAATTTATATAAAAAGGTACACTTGAGAAAAGTTACCTTGAGCATTAAAAAACCCAAGACCGGCTCTGCAAAGAAGACGTGGAAGTTAAGTGTTTAAAGCATTATAAATAAGTATGGTTTTTATTTAATTTTTCAAATTTTATTTTTGGCTATCATTTGTTTAAATTTTGACGCTTAAATTGAGTGATTAATCTAAGTACTTGGATCCAATTATTCGAATTGTTGGTCTCATTTTGCAATTGAATTTTAGTCCGACTCCATCGATTGTTAATCATGCGGGAATTTTAACAACACTTTTGCAATTGTTCATGTTTGAATTTTAGTGTGATTGCATTTTATTTTTGTTTTAACTTGTTTAAATTTGATGCTTAAACCAATTAAAAATATTGCCAAAATTTTAGTAGTGCAAGCAAAGCACGCAAAACTGAAGGGTATTTTGGTCTCCTCCTAGTATTACTAGGATAATTGCTGATTTGATTTTAGTTTTAGTGTCAATAAGGTACTATTTTGAAGGAGGTTGTTTACCGCTTTGACATTTTCTTTTGGGGTTTTTTGTTTTGACTCTTTCTTGCTGCCTTTATCATGTTTCTGTTAGCATGGGCTGTATTTTAGCTTTCCGTTAGTTCCTGTAAGGCTATTTAATAGCCATTGTTGATATTCAATAAATGTGTCATTCAATCCAGTTTTGTTGAGTTCTTCTTTACAACAATTTAGTTCTTAATCTTGTTCTCAACATTCTGGTATCAGAGCCGGCACTGGGCCTGAGAGAAAAAGCCGTAGCTTTGAGTGATTCCAAACACCGGAAAAAAAAGAGAGATAACTACCGAAGGAAACTTTGTGCAACCTTCCATACCACGTTTTGATGGTCATTACGACAATTGGAGCATGCTTATGGAAAATTTTCTTCGGAGTAAAGAATATTGGGGTCTGATTGAGACTGGTTATATCGAGCCGGAAGCAGGAGCACCACCATTGACTGAGACGCATCAGAAGAGACTAAAAGAGTTGAAGCTAAAGGATCTCAAGGCAAAGAACTACCTTTTCCAAGTGATTGACAGAACGGTTTTGGAGACGATCTTGGAAAATGACACTGCAAAGAAGATCTGGAAATCAATGAAAAAGAAATTTGAAGGCAATGCTAGGGTGAAACGATCTACACTTCAAGCCTTGAGGAGAGATTTTGAGACTCTTGAAATGAAGGTTGGTGAAACAATTGCTGGGTATTTTGATAGAGTAATGACAATGGCCAATAAGATGAGAATATATGGAGAGACTATGACTGATGTTACTATCTGTGAGAAAATCCTTAGATCCCTCACCGACAAATTCAACTATGTGGTTTGTTCGATTGAGGAATCTAAGGACATAGACACACTCTCCATTGATGAACTTCAAAGTTCACTCATTGTGCACGAGCAAAAACTCAACAAAAGCAGTGATGTTGAACAAGTGTTAAAGGTGACAACTGATGAAAGTTTTGGAGGAAGGGGCCGAGGAAGAAATGCTTACAGAGGAAGAGGACGTGGAAGAGGTCGTCAAGCTTTCAACAAGGCCACGGTTGAATGTTACAGGTGTCACAAAATTGGACATTTCCAGAATGAGTGTCCCACTTTGGACAAGGAAGCAAACTATGCAGAACTTAATGAGGAAGACGAAATGCTTTTAATGTCTTACGTCGAGCTGTATGAGGCCAGAAGAGAAGATACATGGTTCCTTGATTCAGGGTGTTCTAATCATATGTGTGGGGATCGAGATATGTTTACTGAACTAGATGAGAGCTTTCGGCATTCAGTCAAATTGGGGAACAATAGCAGGATGAATGTAGCTGGAAAAGGAAGTATGAAACTATTGCTGAATGAAATCAACTATGTTGTCACCGAAGTATACTATGCTCCAGAGCTTAAAAACAATCTCTTGAGCATAGGACAACTTCAAGAGAGAGGCTTCACTATTTTGATTCAGGGAGGACTATGTAAGATCTATCATCCGGATAAAGGCTTGATTATTCAAACTATCATGAGTGCCAACAGAATGTTTGTATTGTTCGCACAAACTCAGACCTCTTCACAAGCTCAACAAGAAAGATGCTTTCACACAAGCTCACAAGATCTTTCTCACCTTTGGCACCGGTGGTATGGACATCTAAGCTACAAGGGATTAAGAATCTTGCGAGACAAGAAAATGGTACATGGACTTCCTCGGTTTCGACTTCAAACGTAATTTACATGATTGCATCAATGGAAAGCAACATCGAGACCCCATACCCAAGAGGAGTACGTGGAGAGCAAGTCAAAAGTTAGAGCTCATTCATGCAGACATTTGCGGACCTATCACTCCCACATCCATTAGTGGCAAAAGGTACACATTATGTTTCATTGATGATTATAGCCGAAGATCATGGGTGTATTTGTTAGTAGAGAAGTCAGAAGCATTAAATTTCTTCAAGTGTTTCAAAAGTATGGTTGAGAAAGAAAAAGGGTTATGTGTTAAGTGTTTGCGGACTGATAGGGGAGGTGAATTCACCGCGAATGAGTTCAACGATTTTTGTAAAAGGAGTGGAATCAAGAGACAATTAACCACTGCATATACACCACAACAGAACGGCGTGGCCAAAAAAAAGAATAGAACCGTAATGAACATGGTTCGATCAATGCTCTCCGACAAGAAGATTCTAAAGATATTCTGGTCAGAAGCGGTGAATTGGACTTTCTATGTTCTGAACCGGTGTCCGACTTTGGATGTCAAAGATATCACCCCAGAAGAAGCTTGGAGTGGAGTGAAACCCTCAGTAGAACACTTTCGAGTATTCGACTGCCTAGCTCACGTGCATGTTCCAGATGTGAAAAGAGGTAAGCTTGACAATAAGAGCTTTCCTTGTGTATTGTTAGGTTTTAGTAAGAAGTCTAAGGGGTATAGATTGTTTGATCCAATAGCTAGAAGGGTTGTTGTGAGTAGAGATGTTATTTTCGAAGAAGAAAAATAATGGGATTGGGGTGTGAGTTATGAGGAGCAGATTACGTTTGATTTAGAATGGGGTGAGGCTGATGCAAACAATGAAGATGTAGAAAGAGTGAGTGAAAACAATGATGATAGTTGTTGGGTCATGATATTTTATCTCTTTGGGCCGGGTGTATTGGGCTTATTCTTTTAATTATTCTATTGGGCCTTTATTATTTGAACTATGAAAGTCATTAAGCCCATCGTATCATATTATTTTCATTTCAAACTATAAGACCGGCTCGGGTCAGTGGATCAATCCTTTAGACATTTTAATATCTACATCTTTGACTTGTAATGATGAAAAAGCATGTCGGTTGACTAAATAACCTGCCATGCATTAATGTGGATGGGATCATAATCGATTTGGTAGTAGTAAAGGACTGACCAAAGCGCAAAGGATAAACTACATGCGCCGGCGGACCCATGAGAAAAAGGGGGGTGTGTCAGGTAGTAGTGGGTGGCACGGTAATTCAGGCAAAGAAGGTATAACTTAGCAAGGAAGTCTTCACCAAGAGGTACGTTTTCATACACTTCATCATTCAGAATCACATACACACAGAGAATTATCATTTTTCTCTTGATCTCTATACACTAGGCGATATAGCCTCCGTTTTCGATAAACCTTGTGAATTCATATCTCGACTCTCACGCTTTGAAGCTATCCCCGACGGAACCGCCGTCAAGCTTGTGGTGTTTATTGTGTTTACGTTGCAGGATCAGGACGTTTTACGTGATTGGGACGTGACAAAAGATCTTGACGTTAACATTGGCGCTAGAAGGAGGGCCCCTTTTCAATCACAATTGTTTAAATTTACTTCGAAAGATGATGATGAGTAGAGATGGTACACCGGAAGGGCAGGCGATGGCTGTTAGTTCATCACTGCCTCGTATTTCAATAAAGGATCGCCTAGGTCCTTCTAAAAGTGCTCGTGAGAGCACGGCTTCTAAGCACAACTCGGAAGAAATTCGTCCGAAGATCCATGGTGGAGTCAAACGGAAGTTAGTTTTCAACGCTGATAAGGGGCGTGATCCCCATCAAGAACGGGTAGAAGGTTCGCCGACCAGGACTCATCGCCGAAGTGGTCAAGAAGACAGAGCTACCAAGTTGGCGAGGATGGCGGACGAAGCAGATAAGGCTTTGGAGGTTCTCATGAAACAAAGGGAAGATATAGCCAAACGTATGCTTGGTGAATGAGTTGAGGGACGAAGCATCTAGCCATATTCATTCCGAAAGACGGAGTAGGCATAAGGAGGTACCTGTCGGAGGGTAAGGAGCCGGAACATTCTATGCATGTGTCTCAGGGATCATTCTCGCAGTAGGAGGAGATCGAAAGCGAACACCTTTGGCTTCAAGAAGGCACCGACGGTTGGGGATCAATTCATCGCGACGATGAAAGAGCGAAGAAGCGGTCGAAAGAAATTGTGCCGAAATCCGAAGAGAGAATACCGTCACAACCGCTTCTTCTCATCATGAGGATGAGATTATACGACCTAAGTAAATCAAGAAGTCCCGCAAGGGCGATGAAGATCGGCGAGGAAAGGTCGATCCATTCCAAGGCCTAACGTCGCCCAGAGAAGGAGATCTCATCACAACCCAAGGTGTTGATTTTTTGGTAAGGAATTGAAAGAACTCCGAAACAATTGGGCCGAGGTCCAACAGGAGAAGGATACTTACGGAAAGAAGGCGTCCCTTTTTCCTCCGATATTCTCGGGAGAAGCGGATGTTACCAAAAGTTGCCTCGTATGGAAAGCTATGATGGGTCGAGATCCTTATGATCATAGTCGAGCGTTTGATCGACTAATGGATTACTATGACTTTATCGATGTCTTAAGTGTCACACTTTTGTCACTACTTTGAGAAAAGACGCGCACAAAGGATGGGGACTTTACCATCGGATTCTATCTCTCGTGGACCTGAACTTTGTTATAAGTTCCATGCACGCTTTGGAAGCAAATCAAGAAGCGGAAAGCTTGAGTGCTCTTTAGCGTGTCCCAAGCGGCTTTACCAATGAATCCTTGAGCCAATATGTAAAGAGGTTTAGGAAGCGGTTTACGGGTGTCCGATCTTAATGATCTTCAAGTCATTGGTTTGTTCCGAATGGGCTAGATCTGGTTAAATCGGAGAAGTTGGTAAAGAAATTGATGTTTCACCATCCGAAAAGCCTAGCAGAAGCATTCGATAAGGCAGGGGGCTATATTGTTGTAGAAGAGGCTATGAATAGTTTGAAAAATCCTTCTTTGAGCCAATTAAAGGAGGTAGATATTCCCAAGACCGATGTTGATCAAAGAAGAGGGGAGGGTACAACCAAGCAAGCGTAAGGTAGTTCAAAGAAGTACGGAAACTCATGGCGACAAAGGCAATGATCGTTACACTGCTTTCTACCCCGAAGGTTAATAAGGTTTACACCCAGTTGAATACAGAAAGATCGATAATTTTGGATCAAATCAGAAACCAAATTTTCTTTGAACCACCTCGTGATAATTACAAAACGGGACACGCAACCCTCGCAAATATTGTGGTTATCATCAAAGTCACCGGTCACGACACTAATGAGTGTTGTAATTTAAAGGATTTTGTAGAGTAAGATTAAAAGCGGCTTGCTGATTCAATATGTGGCTGAGAAGGACCGTCAGGGTCAGCAAGTTGTCAATCGTACTGTTCAAACGGTTCAAGTACCGCCTATTCAAAATGCTCCAACACCACCACCAAGGCAAGTCGTTGATGTAATAACTGGTGGGTCTGTTGGGAAGTTAGTAAGGAAAAAGAGGAGGTCTTATCTTGATTCAGTCATGTCGTAACAGATGCTACTCTGAAGATTGACAGGCCTTTTCCAGGAATCGTTATATCATTTACGGATGCGGATTATCCTTCGGAGCCCATCGAACCGCATGAAGGGGCATTGGTGATCACAAACAAGAATAGGCTCGATGGACGTAAAAGCGCATGATGGTAGATAATGGATCTTCTGGTGGACATTCTTTATGCCCATGCTTTTCGGAGGATGCATCTCGATGGGCACAAAATGGAGGTTGGACAGAGGCTCTCTATATGGCTTCTAAGAACGACCCACCAAAGTAGCGAGCACTATTGAACTCCCCATTATCTTCGCACGGCCCCCGCGAAGTGGAGATAACTCAGTAAATTTTATGTTGTGCATGTGGATTCTACCTCTGACGCCATTTTGGGAAGACCTACATCGATGACTCTTCAAGTTGTGACTTCCATCCCACATTTCAAAATCAAATTCCCACAGTAGCATGGAGTAGGTGAAGTGATGGGTGATTTAGACTGGCCCGTGATGTTATCGAAACTCATTATTTCGTCCTCGAATGGGGGCTAGTAAAATGTAAAAAAGACGATGGCAATTGAGATCGAACCCTTCACCGAGAGCAGCTTTCGAACCCTTGGTAATCCCCTCACGGGGACGAGAAGAGATTGAGTTGGTCGCCGGAAGCCGGACAAGACAAATGAGGATTGGTTCAGTCTACAGAAACCTCTTCTGACACATCTTATGGAACTCTTGCGATGTTATGTTGATATTTTTGCATAGGAGCCACAAGACATGCCTGAAGTTAGCCGGAAGGTTGCTTGAGCATAAATTTGGAGATAGATCCTTCAAGAGGCCGGTTAAATCGAAGAAAGCGGATATTTGCTCCAGAGCGTCGGAAGATCATCGATGAAGAGGTTGCGAAATTGTTTGGTCACGACTTCATCTACTTAGATTGATTACCCCGAGTGGATAGCAAATGTAGTATTGGTGCGTAAGCATAATGGAAAGTGGCGGTCTGCATCGACTACACCGACCTCAACAAAGCTTCGTCCAAGGACTTTATCCTCTGCCTCATATCGATCAAATTTCATCGATGCCACTTCGGGTATGCATTACTAAGTTTTATGGATGCTTTTTCAGGTTATCATCAAATATCCATGTGCAAAGAAGACATTCTAAAAACAACGTTTATTATACACCGTTCGGTGTATGCATACAAAAAAATGACTTTTGGCCTCATTAATGCTGGAGCTACCTACCAAAGGATGATGAACTTCATATTCGATAGGCAGCTGGGGTGGAACATGGAGGTTTATGTAGATGACATGATCGTGAAGAGTATGCAGATTCAGAAGCATTTGGACGATCTGGAGGAGTGCTTTCAAACTATTCGTTATCGTCAATTAAGGCTTAACCCGACCAAATGTACTTTCTACCTTGGTCTTTGGAAAGTTTCGGGTTATCCGTCACCAAAGGGTATCGAGGCCAATCCAGAGAAGATCCAGCCATCCTTGACATGAAGACTCCTCGGTCATTCAAAGACGCTCAAATCCCGAATCGGTAGGATTCATGACTTTAAGGAGGTTCGTCGCCAAATCTGCAGAGAGATGTCTTCCTTTCTTTGACACATTAAAGGGACCGAAGAATGCGAAGACGTTCCAGTGGACTTCCGAATGTGAAGACGCTTTCCAAGGTATAAAGACGATCTCGCCTTCTACTCCTTTATTGGTAAAGCTCGTCCCCAATGAGAGACTTTATATTTGTATCTTCATGGCAAGTTCCTTAGCAGATTGGAGCGCTTTTTAGTCGGGAGATCGGTGGGAAGCGAGATCCCGGTCTATTACGTCGACCACGCCCCTACGAGATGTCAAACCGGTATCCAAACATTGAGAAATTTGCCTTTGCTTTAATAATTGCCGGTAGAAAGCTTCGACAAGATTTTCAAGGTCGACTCGGTCATCTACACGGATCGACCATCAAGAAGGTGATGGGCAAACCAGAGGTCTCGGCGGACTAAGCGGCGTGGACTATGGAGTTATCCCGCTTTTTATCGAGTATCATCCCCGAACTGCCATCAAAGCCCAAGCCCTGGCTGACTTTATGGTAGAATGCTTTCGTTTATCGAAGCGAATCGCGAGTTACCGGTCGAATCTTCTAATCGAGCAAAGGCCGCTTCTTCAACAGGTCGGAAAGGCGTGGACGTCAGATGCGAGATGGATCTCTACGATGATCGTTAGTGGAGCGAGAATTATTTTAATAAGCCCGTAAAGGATTCAAAGTCCAAAGAGTCATCGATTCGGGTTTAAAGCAACGAACAATGAACAATTGAAGTTGCGAAGCGGTGTTAGCAGTGTCCGATTAGCAAAGAGTCTCAAGTCCAACAGATTAATTATCTATAGTGATTCTCGGTTGGTCGTTAAACAGCTGTCGGGAGATTATGAAGCTCGTGGAACCCGAATGATCAAATATCTGGCAGAATTAAGAAACCAACTTCAATTTTTCGCTTCGTACGAGTTTCAGAGTATAGAGCGCAGCGACAATTCTATTCTACCGTGATTGTTGTCGAAACTAGCCACTACATGATGCGAGATGTCTTTCATGGATCGGTGTATTTGGAAATTTTACAAAGAAAAAGTGTTCAAAGACGAAGTCATGTTGTATATCGATCAATAAACTGCTGGATGACCCCTACATCGAGTATTTGGCGGATGGCGTCCTTCCTTCGGATCAAATGTTAGCAAAGAAGATCAAGTACAAGAGTACTAATTTTAGTCTTATTGACGGGATCTCTATCGATTGGCATTTTCCTCACCATTATTGAAATGTTTGGCTCCGTCCGAAGCCGAGTATGCTCTTCGGGAAGTTCATGAAGGATTTGCGGTGATCATATGGTCGCCAAGTCTTTGGCACATAAAGTACTTCGACAAGGTTACTATCAGTGACAATTTTCAAAGAAGCTACAGAGTACGCCAAGAAATGCGAAAAATGCCACCAATAGTCCGGTCCCATTATCACCCACCTAAGAAGAGTTATACTCGATTCTATCTCCTATACCCTTCGATTGTCTGGGGGTGGATATATTGGGACCAGATTACCTAAAAAGCTAAAGGTCGTTTAGCTTCATCATAGTTGCTATTGATTATATGACTAAGTGGGTAGAGGCAAAACCACTTCTGTCGATAATGTAACAGAGTGCTTAAAGTTTATAAAAGGAGTGCATGGTGTTTTAACCGGGATCCCTAAGGTATTGATATCGGACAATGGACGCCATTCAGTGAGGTTCAAAATTTGAAGAATTTTTGAACGATTTGGGATTCAAAGACAAGAAGACTTCGTGGCTCATCCACAATCGAATGGGCAAGTTGAGGTAACCAACAGACGATTTCACGAATCGGAATCAGCGTAGATTGGATGAAGCTAAGGGAGATGGCGGAAGAATTGCTTGAAAGCGTCTTTGTGGGCATACCGAACTACACCAAGGACTACTACGGGGATTCGCCCTTCCGATTGGCCTATGGTATGCGATGCCTTAGTCCCATTAAATCGGATCTCCAAGTCTTGGTAAGTCAATTCAAAGAAATCTACAACGATGAAGGATTGAAAGCTAACTTGGACTCATTAGACGAAGTCGAGAGGAAGCTTTAATCAAATTGGTCGCTTATCAACGAAGGGTGGCCAAACATTATAACAAAGGCGTCTAAACTTCGTGGAGATTCGAGTGGGAGACTTCGTTTTAGAGAAGCCAAGCTTCTACACCTCAAAACACGGGAAAGCTAATGCCGAATTGGGAAGGGCCATATGAAGTAATCGAAGTACTAAAGCCAGGTACTTATCGATTAAAGGCACTTGATGGTTCCGAGATCAAGAATACTTGGCATGCTGGCAGGCTTCGGAAGTATTTTCAATGAAGATTAAGTCAGTTTATCGGAAGTCTGTACACAATTGTTTGATATTAATAAAAGATCACTTTTCCACCAATGGTCACTGATCCTATTTGTCCGATGGTCACTATGGTGTAAGGAGGTATGGTAGGACTCGCTGGCCATTCGATGGTAGCCCCAGGTCCTTTTGGTCCTATATTGATCTTATCTGGGTGGTAAGTCAATGGTCACTGGTCCTATTTGTCCGATGGTCACTATGGTGTAAGGAGGTATGGTAGGACTCGCTGGCCATTCGATGGTAGCCCCAGGTCTTTTTGGTCCTATATTGATCTTATCTCTGGGTGGTAAGTCAATGGTCATTTAGTCCTATTTGTCCGATGGTCACTATGGTGTAAGGAGGTATGGTAGGACTCATTGGCCATTCGATGGTAGCCCCAGTCCTTTTGGTCCTATATTGATCTTATCTCGGGTGGTAAGTCAATGGTCATTGGGTCCTATTTGTCCGATGGTCACTATGGTGTAAGGAGGTATGGTAGGACTCATTGGCCATTCGATGGTAGCCCTGTGTCCTTTTAGTCTATATTGATCTTATCTCGGGGTAAGTCAATGGTCACTATTAATCCTTATATCTTGGTTCTTATCTATTTGTCGTCCAAATTTACGTCAAGATATGATCGATCTCACTCTTGATCATCGATGAGTATAAGTTATTTATTTTGTTTAAGTGTTGAGTTCGGTTTATTTAGTTCACTTAAGTTGAATCACGTCCAGTAAAATCAATTCACTTCATTGCATAATTCAACCGATATATGCCATATTTAATTCATTAGTTCAAATTTTATTGATACTAAATTATTGACAAGAAACTGATCGGAACAGAAGTCATAATCAAGACAATTAAAGATTTTTCAATAAACATAAAATACTCATTTCATTTAAGTCAATTATAAATTAATTACATGAATGTGAAAAGTTTAAAGTAATTAAATATTTACATAAAACCAAAAAACATGATATATATTCAGGCACCACCTTCATCATCGGAATTGAGCAATGCCGAGTCCAGCTGAGCAGCCGATAGCTTTTCTTTTCCTCGTTCCCGACAGTCCTCGTATCCCTCCGAATAAACCTTCATGATCTCAACATTAAGTTCATCCGAATCCCTATACTCTGCCTGAATCTGCTTCCGGAGCTCTTCAGTCAGAACAGGGCCTCGTCCCTCAAGGTCCTTTATTTTATGGCGAGCTTGTGGCGCTTGCCTTATGCCTTCTGCTTCATCTTGAATCCTCGTCTCAGCTTCACCAAGTTGTAGGACTAAGCTTCGATTGGCTGAAGAAAACTCCTCATTTTTCGCCTTCAGGAGTAAGTTCTCTTCAACCAAACCAGCATTCAGATTGGTTAGAGTTTGTTGGTCGGCTTTGACGCAGCCCAACCCATCCTCAGGGCCTTTAATTGTCCATCGATGTCTTCAAATCCATCTTAGCCCGATCCAATTCTATCTCAAGACCGCTGATGGTATGAAAAGCATCTTCACGACCAAATTTTTTCTCGGTCCAAGGTCGATTTCAAAGATATTTATCTCTTGTCGCATGAAATCTTCCTCGGCTTCTCCATTTATGTGTCTCGGACGCAATGATCGTCAAGACAAAGATTAGCTTACACATTTTCAAAATATTCAAGTCAAACGTCTAAAATAATCAAAGGAAAATAGAGATGTAGAGGAAGAAGTGATTGTTATTTACCTTGGCGAATAACTCATTCCTTCGTCGAGAAGATTTCCGTCCGTATGATCAACGAGAATCCTGGTCGTCGCTGTGCCGAACGAAAGCTCAAAGAGGTCAAAAGGAAAGTTGGCATTGAACACGGGCCATGGGTCGAGATCCCACACCTCGGCGATGATAACTTTGACTGAAGGACCGGTAGTTCGGGAGAGGGTCTCGACCTTTCGGGGCGCGAGAATGGGCTGTTCGGGAGGTATAGGGTCTGCATGAATAGTTTCAGTTACGGGGGATTTGTTTGGAGTGGGTTCTTTGGGTGTTGAAACAGAGGCGGAACTTGGATGGCTATCAGGGGTACGTTTCCTCTTCCTGGATAACGTCGGAATCCCTTCGTCCCGTCACCGTCCTCTTATCTCTCAGATTTTACTGGGGGGGCACGAAGGGTGGAATGACCAAGACCGAGGAACCCCGAGCTCTTCGCGCGAGCTAAGGGGTTATTTTGTTTTAATTTTTGATCCTAAGTATATTTCTTCGATCAGGACGATCAAGTAAACCGCCTGATCGAGGAATGGTTTTGGAGGTTGGTTCTGTTTCTGGTGCGGGTTCGGGAGGAGTTACAAGAGGGGCTGACCTGGGTTTTCTGGTAGCTCTCCTCTTCTGTCGAGGGTGAAGGGTCTCTTCTGGTATGAGAACCTCTTCGCCTCTGTTTTTTCTTTGAAATTCATCCGTATGAATTTACGGTGTTGATCTACTTGGGTAGCTTCGTTGGTGTAGCCTCAATTGCTTCAAGACTTCCCGCATTAAAAATCTTGAACTCCTTTATTTCTAAGGAGCTCTGGTTCGATCAAAGATAATGTGCATAAATCAAACAATTCTATGTTAAAATTATATATCATAGAATATTTTCAAAATATACATATATGAAATAAGTTGGTACTTACACTTACGGTCATATAACCATGCCTCGCTTCGAGAGGAGTCCGTATTTCCACTTTCCTTCTGGGAAGTTGTCAAATAAGCTCCATCATTTCCACTTCCGCTCTTCGACACGTCCAAAGTCGGCCAGATATTTTTTTCGCCATCGGAGTTGCCCAGTTCGAGTGAAGAAGAAATCTCGTGGCCTTTGACGAAAAACCATTTCTCGTGCCATCCCCTATTACTCGAAGGGGTGTTCACCAAATGACGCTCATCGAATTTTTCTCCGGACTTGGAGAATGCTTCTTTGAGGGCCTTGAACCCCTTCTCCTGGATTGTACTATCTTGTATCTGATGAAGAAGAAGAAGTCCGGGGAGGGCTCGACGCCCAATTCATGACGAAGGCCACGAATGCCGAATGTGGATGTAGGAATTTGGCACCAGCCAGTGAAAATCCCACACCCAAAAACCCCAAAGAGAGTCACTATAAAGACGTGAAGGGAAAACGAACCCCTTCTCCAAGAAGGTCACCGGACTACGGTAGTCCATCCTTCAGGTAGTTGATACATCTTCTCACCGAATCTGGGTACCTCGACCGCATGGGTATCCTGGAATGTGGAACCGAGTTCAACCCTCTTTTAGTTCAAATTTCGCCATGATAGAGGAGTGTTGGCATGCGAGAATCGCTCCGCACTCTCGTAGTATTCGGAGGGGTTTTTGGATTTTCTGTTTGGGATTCGTGTTGAAATCCCTCATGAAGATTAGGGTTTGGTGGAACCACGGTAATGGGTGTTACAAGTATGGGGAACTCCGCTTCGTGGTTGTGGGAAGCCATTTGTGACGATTTGCGAGAGAGAGAGAAAAGTTTAGAAAGGCGCTCGAATTTCAAATGAATGTAAAAGCTGCACAATTTGGTAAAGTTGTCTTTTTATACTGACGGTTACACGGTATTCAAGACGGGTGCATTAAATGCTAGTAATAATTTAGAATTTGAATGGGAAGCGTCCGGTTTCGGGTCCGGGTATTTAATGGATAGAGCCTTTCTGATTTGGGCCCTTAAATTCCTTTCATTTCATTTCATGATGCGATAAATGGATACGTTTTTAATTACATCTTGTTATTTATTGATTCTCAGTAAAATATCATGGATTGTCTATAGTTTTTATTAAACATTCTGTTCAACAAAAAACTAGGGGGCAATGTTGGGTCATGATATTTTATCTCTTTGGGCCGGGTGTATTGGGCTTATTCTTTTAATTATTCTATTGGGCCTTTATTATTTGAACTATGAAAGTCATTAAGCCCAGTCATCATATTATTTTCATTTCAAACTATAAAACCGGCCCGGTCAATTGGATCAATCCTTTAGACATTTTAATATCTACATCTTTGACTTGTAATGATGAAAAAGCATGTCGGTTGACTAAATAACCCCGCCATGCATTAATGTGGATGGGATCATAATCGGTCGGCGGTAGTAAAAGTGACCAAAGGCAGTGGATAAACTACATGCAGTCGGCAGGACCCATGAGAAAAAGGGGGGTGTGTCAGGTAGTAGTGGGTGGCACGCAGAAATTGAGCAGCAAGGTATAACTTAGCAGCGGAAGTCTTCACCAAGAGGTGCGTTTTCATACACTTCATCATTCGTAATCACATACACACAGAAATTATCATTTTTCTTGATCTCTATACACTGCGCGATATATAGCCTCGCTTTTCGATAAACCTTGTGAATTCATATCTTCGACTCTCACGCCGAAATTTATCCCCGACGGAACCGCCGAAGCTTGTGGTGTTTATTGTGTTTACGTTGCAGGATCAGGACGTTTTACGTGATTGGGACGTGACAAAAGATCTTGACGTTAACAATAGTGAAGTCAATTGTGATGAGAGAGGTAGAGAAGAAGAAAATGGTTCTCCTAATCCTAGTAATGAGGTCAATAAAGGTGAAGAGGGAGTAAGGCGTTCTCCGGTGTACTGGATGCATGATTACGTTGCTGGAGAAGATTTATCAGAAGATGAAGCAAATATGGCGCTAGTTATTGTGTCAACTGATCCATTACATTTCGAAGAAGTAATACAAAATGAAAATTGGCGACTTGCTATGGACCGTGAGATCAACTCCATTGAGAAGAACAAAACATGGACACTAACTGAGCTGCCAACTGGAGCTAAAAAAATTGGAGTGAAGTGGGTTTATAAAACAAAGTACAATGAACATGGGGAGATTGATAAGCACAAGGCACGGCTAGTCGCTAAAGGGTACTCACAAAAGCATGGCATAGACTACACAGAAATCTTTGCACCAGTGGCAAGGATGGATACGGTAAGGATGATTATTGCTTTAGCTACACATAAAGGTTGGAAGATTTTTCAGTTGGATGTCAAATCATCCTTTCTTCATGGTGAGCTAAGCGAAGATGTTTATGTTGATCAACCGAAGGGGTATGAGAAAAAGGGCAGCGAGCATCTAGTTTACAAGTTGCAAAAGGCATTATACAGATTAAAACAAGCTTCACGAGCTTGGTTTAGTCGAATCGAGGCACATTTCATCAATGAAGGTTTCCAAAGATGTGACAGCGAGCAGACATTGTTCACTAAGAGAAGCAGGGAAGGAAAGATCATCATTGTAAGTGTTTATGTTGACGATTTAATCTTTACCGGTGATGATGAAATTATGATGTCTAAGTTCAAAAGTTCTATGATGACAGAGTTCGACATGTCGGACTTGGGGAAGATGAGATTCTTTCTTGGTATTGAGGTGTTACAGAGGTCAGATGGTATCTACATATGCCAAAGGAAATATGCACTTGAAGTTTTGAAGAGGTTTGGTATGTTCGAGAGCAATTCGGTTAATAGTCCAATAGTTCCAGGTTGCAAAATCAACAAAGATAAAAATGGCATTACTGTTGATGAGACATACTACAAGAAATTGGTTGGGAGCTTGATGTATCTTACAGCCACAAGACCGAATATGATGTTTGTCACTTGCCTCATTAGTAGGTACATGACAAAACCTACAGAGCTTCATCTTCAAGTAGCAAAAAGGGCACTTCGGTATTTAAGAGGTACTGTGAATTTTGGAATCTATTACAAGAAAGGAGGAAGTGTTGATTTGCTTGCGTTCACAGATAGTGCTGATTTTCTTGCGTTCACAGACAGTGATTATGCCGGAGATATGGACGATAGGAAGAGTACAAGTGGGTATGTATTTATGCTAAGCTCAAGTGCAGTTTCATGGAGTTCGAAGAAACAGTCAATAGTGACATTATCAACCACAGAGGCAGAATTTGTGGCAACTGCAGTGTGTGCGTGCCAAGCTATATAGATGAAAAGGATTTTGAAGCAACTGGGGCATTCTGATGGAGGCTGCACACATGTGAGATGTGACAATAGCTCAACTATCAAGTTGTTTAAAAATCTGGTGATGCACGGGCGCAGCAAGCATATCGATGTAAGATACCATTTCTTGAGAAATCTTACTAAGGAAGGTACGATTGCATTGGTTCATTGTGGAAGTCAGGATCAGGTGGCAGATTTGATGACCAAACCACTGAAGCTCGATGTTTTTTGAAGTTAAGGGAGCTGCTGGGTGTTCGAGAAGTTCCTGATATAAACTGACTGCAATTGCAGTAAGTTTAAGGGAAGGAATGAAGGGTATTTTGGTCTCCTCCTAGTATTACCAGGATAATTGTTGATTAGGTTTTAGTTTCAGTGTCATTAAGGTCCTATTCTTTAGGAGGTTGTTTACGGCTTTTGGGGTTTTCTGTTTTGACTCTTTCTTGATGCCCTTATCATGTTTCTGTTAGCATGGGCTGTATTTTAGCTTTCCGTTAGTTCCTGTAAGGCTATTTAATAGCCATTGTTGATATTTAATAAATGTGTCATTCAATCCAATTTTGTTGAGTTCTTTCTTTACAGCAATTTAGTTCTTAATCTTGTTCTCAACAAAAACAACATGATTTACAGGCTTTACACCTAATTTTTATTTGCTCTAAAAGTATAAAGAATATAATCTAGATAAACTTAGTTGACATTATTCTCAAGTGTTAGGATTTTTAACCAATAAGCCACAAACAAATTTTCTTGTCACCCAGAAAATGTAACCTACCTTTGAATTTAAGAAATCTAACCACAGATGGCCACTTTTCTAGATTGTTCAGCCAATATATATATATATATATAGAGAGAAGCGAGGATCGTCAGTCACCTTTATCTTACTTACTCACTCAGATCTACCTTTTTAATGACGGAATTCGACGATTTTTTTGGTCATACAACCGTCGTCTATACTTTTAGCGACGGACAATAGCAATAAATAGCTAAAAGTATGATTTACGACGATTGTATGACCATAACAACCGTCAGCAGGATCCGTCATTAAAAGAGTGATATATATATATATATATATATATATATATATATATATATATATATATATATATATTTTAATTCCTATGAAGTCAGTCACCTTGTTGAACCTTCATACGATGTTTTTTCTAGAAATGCCCACAATTGAGTTGTCTTGACTTGCTCATGATCAATGGTACCCACACAACCAAATTAATCCAATATACTAATACTCACCGAACCTAATTAATTAAGGAGACTTGCTTGAATAATGAATAGTCACACTTGAATCCACCTATATCTCAAATATCTACCGGGAAGTGAAAGATTTAAAATTCAACAATGGACACAATCATACAAAATTAATTAAAAAATTAATAACGCGGACGTAACGCGCGCATACATGCATTAAGGTTTTTTGGTCGAAAGTCCAAGATCCCCCAATTCCTTAACAAT
Source organism: Panax quinquefolius (assembly GCA_020205615.1). Lineage (NCBI taxonomy): Eukaryota > Viridiplantae > Streptophyta > Magnoliopsida > Apiales > Araliaceae > Panax > Panax quinquefolius. The sequence continues at coordinate 41,078 of JAINUW010000080.1, read as the reverse complement.
TCTCATGTGCGCGAGCTCATCCCTTTTTCCTCAACCATATTACTTACTAATTCCAACTTACTAATTCCAACTCATAAAGTACTAATATACACATGAAAGGTACTTCTCAAAATAGACAATATGCAACTTTGCCAAAACTAAGAATTTTGAAACACAACCAACACCACTCACATCCAAACGCTGCAGGCTATTGTATTTCTTTTACCAAACGTTGAAGTAATAACCAAACCCTTTTCATATTCTCAGTCACAACACATCTTGGACTACAATAGCAGGAAAGGAAGGGGAGGGGAGGAGAGGGGGGGAGGGGGGGGGGACAGGCATGTACAAAAGGTAAACTACAAATGGAGACAGCTAGAAGCTAGGTACAATTGGTCAACAAAATATCTTAATGAAATAGACAAGCATCTAACCACATATTAGACAAGTGTGTACGTATATACTAGCTAGCGTGTGCCATCATAAGGAGGTCTTTTCTTGCGTACTCTTGAAAAATCATCTAGTACTTATATACTTATTTCTTCTTGACTTAATCTTGATTGGTAGGTTTTTTTCCCCTTCTTAAATAGTTTGACTTTTGAGATTTGGAAATATTATCTATTTTGGGGGAACTGATGTATAGAGTACAAATAAAGAACATGAATTATCAGATTGCGACAAATGGCTTAGTCAAGGAGGATTAATTACCTACAATTAAGGGGTTGGTATTAGACTAAATAAATGGAGTATTGTCATTGATTTGGGACTAAATGTCAAACATATTAGGCTTCATTAGTTTAAACTAAGTGAGTAGTATTATTGATAGAGGTCGGCCGGCCTTATTTGTCCACGTGATTTACAGTCACCGACTGTCAACTACTCCGAGCTGCTACCTGTATTAACTTCAAATCTAAACAATATATACTACTCGGCCGTAGTAACTTTTTTGATGTTTTCCTCCCAGAAGAGGCAATGAGGCTTAAACTAATCTTTTGCCTTGCAGATATATGGCAAAACATGAAAATGATGGAACTATCACTATGTTTGTGCAATTATATTAATTGTTTATATATATATATATATATATATATATATATATATATACTAGCTTAAAAAAAATTAAGATTTATAAATTATTTTAAAAAATGGTAATCTCATGGGCTATTTTTTGTTTCTAATTTTATTTATGAAACTGTTTATTAATTCCAATGAATAAGATAGGGTATTACTCATCATTGAGCCATGTCCAAATAAAAAAGAAAAATGACAAAAAAGGAGCATTAAGCCCCAAACTTGGGGTTATACTTCCTCCATCAGTTTGAAATTAAATAAGAGTTCAATTCTTTTATTTTTTAAAATATATATTAAATACATTCTGTAAGCAAGGAAATCGCACTCACTTCTTAGTGTTGTGGTTTCGTCACGTTGTTGGTGAGGAGAGAAATCCACTTAAAAATACTGGAATTGATTGATTGATTGAGAGGAGAGAACGACAATGGGCGATTATCTAACGACGGCGCGTGGCGAACTCCTAGAATCCGGAACCGTGTTAGGGTAATATGAGGATTCCAAGAGCCTTCTTGAGTCCTTCTGAAGTTGAGAGAATGTCCAAACCCTTTGGTGCTTTTAGGTGGAATCTCCAAGCCTTTAAGTCACCAAAAGGGTCCCTTTGATCTTCCAAGAGTCCAAGTCTTCGATCTCAGGAGAAGTCCAAATCAAGAGCCATCCCCTTCCCAATAGAGTGGAAGGGGGTATTTATAGGATTTTCTGGAGAATGGTCATGTGCTAGGCACATGACCTCGGAGAAATTCAAAATTTACCCTTAGTCATTAGAGTAATGCCCAGATCATCCTGTCATTCTAGCCACCAATCCAATCCCTCAATCAATTCCCAAAATGAGTCTCCTCCACGTGTCTTCTGCCTTGGAACACGTGGAAGATTCTCTCAGGTCTTGCTTCTTTATTTTTGGCACTTCCGTCTTTTCATTTAATCATAATGTGAAGCTTAATTTGTGCATTTAATTCGATTAGGTCAAGTGAACCCTAATTTGCACTTGGGCCCACATTTGCCCCCTGCGCGAGAGTCACGCCTTTGGAGTAACGATCGTGCAAAATACTTTTGAGTCTTTGAGTCTTGTTTCAAATTTCTGAACGATCCGCAAAGTTCGATCATGCAAGTCTTTAAAAAAACGAAAATCTTAGCAAAAACAACTCCCGAGGAGCTCTCCCAAAGATATCTTGGACATCTTTTATTAAATCTTTTCAAATATTGATCAAATCATTTTTAATCAAATTATCAAATAAAATTTTATTTTAGAAATAAAATCAAATCTTTCCTTATTTTAATTGGGAATAAGATCAATATATATTCTTTTCTTTTTTTCTTTTTTTTTTTATTTTGAAGAAAATATTCAAGTAATTAATTAATTTTTTATACCAATTAACCCAAAAGTAGGTGTAAAATCCAGTAAACATATTTAAAGTAACTATCCATAATGTATATGCATACTAATTCTAAGTTTGATGCATGCGTAAAATCTGTATATAAAAAATATTATTAATTGTTATAATTTTCTATCTCATGAAGTTCGTAATAATTTTTTTTTTTTTTTTTTTTAATCAAAAGTTCAAACCTCAAATTATGCGAACCCTAGTATTGATTGAATGCATGTGTAAAATATGTAAATACTTAAAATATTGCCTTTTATAATTATAATCTTTATGTGTGAATGAAATCTATATGCATAATCGGTTGATTAGAACCATAAATTAAGGCAATTTGATTTTACCTCCTGATCATGGATACTTGGATGTTTTCAAATTAATTTTTACAAGTTAATAATGGTATTATATATAATATAGAATAGATGGAGTACTATTATTTAAGCACTCTAAAGCGGAACATATTATTATCCTAAATAAGAATAATAGAGGCTTTCAACAAGTCGGCAAATCAACAATTGAATCACTTCCCACCGCCTAAATAACTTAGTTTTTTATGCAATTAATTCCCATGATATATTCAGGATTCTAATGATTCTTTTTCTTTTCCTAGAGGCTAGAGCATATCTTGGTATAAATCATTAGTAGTAATTCCAAAAGTCGGTTATTTTAATTTCTTTGTTTTGGATTAGGTCGATCTTATCCGAACTAATATAAGTTACGCACCTAGTTTTAACTAGTTCATATATATATATATATATATATATATATATATATATATATATATATATATATATATATATATTTTAAAATAGCAGATTATGAAATGAATTTGATATAGTGTTAAAGTAAGGCGCTTTGATATTTTATCAAAATAATATCATCATAGTAAAAATATATTTAAAGAAGCTTTTACAATTGCTTTAGTGACAATATTTAACGACACTTGTTATTCCAACAATAATATATTTTTGCTCTAATAATATTAATTGTCTAAAATTATTAATAAAAAATTATCTGATGAGGTAGGATTGATGGATATATATATATATATATATATATATATAAGTATATAACCAATGCAAAGGCGCACATGCAATAATATGAAGAAAATGGATCCAGTAAATCGTGGAATCCTATATTGGCATGCATGGTGGGATGACCACAATATTTTTAATTTGTTAGCCTATTATCGATCTATATTATTCGACTAATTGATCCGCTAGCTCCCTTTGTGTGGATATGCATATGCAAGACTTGAATGCGACTTGTAATTCAGTTTCAAAAAAAAACAATTAATTAAATTAGCAAACAAAGTAATAAAAATTTTACCAGGCGGAAACCATTTTTGTCCATTCTCCTTCTGAAGCCAATAACTAACAGAGTGAGCAGGAATCCTTGGTCCAATCAAATCAGTGATTGAAACGAGTGGTATGCTGTGCTCCAAGGCTAACTTTCGCAAATTAGTGAACGAAGACATAGAACCATCATCTACATCAACAATAACCGAAAGTACGAAAATTTACTGCAGCCCAGCTAGAATAACCAAATCCACTGATGCCTCAATATGACCAGTTCTCCTTAGAACCCCACCATTTTGGTACTGGAGAGGAAATGCGTGGCCCGCCCTTCTAAAATCTTCTGGTCTTGAATAAGGAGGTGAGAGAGCCATGATTTTTTTTTTTTTTTTTTAATATACCTTGTATATTATCATATATACCTTTAGTGACATATGACTAACTTGTAGAAAATTTATTGCTCCAAGATATATGTAAATTTCATTTAACAGATGCCTTTGGTATTAAGATTTTTATTGTATTAACGTAAATTATTAGAAGCCCTCATGTACTACTCATTAAATGATTTTTCTTTCTTGATTTTCTTTCTTCCTGTTCAATGTGTAAATATATTTAATTGACGAGTACCTAGAAAAAATATATGTATATATAGTTATCAATTTGACATTAGAATTTCTCTCTCTCTCTCCCCTCGTGGGCTAAGGAAACGTGTCAAAAGTGGATAGGCTTAAATCAAGAAAAATTATAGAAAGCGTAAGATTACTTTTTGCAATCCCATGTTTTATAATATAAAGTCACCAAATGATGATGATGTGTTTCACGCTCTACATATATTGTAAATAATTACTTGAATTCGCATAACTCAAATTAATATATTACAAAACAAAATTAGAAAAATATTTTTCAAGAATAATTAAGCTTGTTTGGAAGAGTTGTGAGGTGGAATAAAAGTACTTATATATAAATTTGGAAACATTTGTGATCGATGAGCAACCACAAGTTGTTTTAGTTTGTAAAGACTGTCCAAAAAATACTTAAATACTTTTGAAAGAAAAAAAAGAAGCTTGTGGGCTCGTCCCGCGAAGGTTCGAATCCTGACGACCACGTTTTATTGTGGTTGAAAGAGTATTTCTTTGTTTTCATAATTCTTTTATTTAGTTGGAATTTCGAAACTTCTTTTTTTTTTTTATGTATAATTATTTTATTTTGTCGATTGATTGTTTGTTTGTTGGTTGATGTTTTTGTTTAATTTTTTCTTAATTGTTTCATCGATTTCTCTTTTCAGGTGATTGTAGTTTTTCTTTTCCGGGCCATTTCACCTTAACAAGGTCATTGGCTCGGATATTCTGGAAGAAAGGGAACACTGCAAGGAGGAAGGATCTATTCCGAGCCATTTCACCTTAACAAGGTCATTGGCTCGGATATTCTGGAAGAAAGGAATACCGCAAGGAGGAAGGATCTATTCCGAGCCATTTCACCTTAACAAGGTCATTGGCTAGGATATTCTGGAAGAAAGGAACACCGCAAGGAGGAAGGATCTATTCCGAGCTATTTCACCTTAACAAGGTCATTGGCTCGGATATTCTGGAAGAAAGGAACACCGCAAGGAGGAGGAATTTATTCCGAGCCATTTCACCTTAACAAGGTCATTGGCTCGGATATTTTGAAAGAAAGGACAACATCGCAAGGAGGAAGAATTTATTCCGAGCCATTTCACCTTAACAAGGATCTTAGTTCGGATGTTCCGATGAAGTAGCATTCATTCCAATCAGTTGATTCGACGAGTAAGGAGAAGTTAAATGTAAGAGGGGAGAGCTCCTTAGGTGGCAAAATCCTACGAGTCAACCCTTAGGGGAACCGACCTAATGGCCTCTTTTTTCATATTTCCCCGTTCTTCTTTTACCCTTTTTATTTGAATGGCTCCTAATGCTTGTGCTCTTTTTCTTCTTTCAGGTGTTCGTAATCTTCCTTTCCCGAATCCAAGGTGTCCGTGATCTTCTTATTTAAGTTTCATACCCTCGCTTTTGTTATGGTAAGCACTTAATTTCAAATGCTCATTCACTTTCTTTCCTTGTTTCTAGAATTCTCATGTTATATTTTCTTGTTGCAGGCCAACTCTAGTGAACGCCCACGCACCGAAAACTACTAAGGAGGTCCCTTTCATCGCTGATCGGGAAAGGCTCCCTTTATGGGTCTTCCGACGCTTTTCTCGGGAGCAAGTGAAGAATTATGATCGTCTGACTTTCCTCCTCCCGAGAAAGCGAGCTTATTTCTATATGCTACTTGCCATGAAGTTTAGATAACTTTCCCTGATCTCGCTTTCGCATTCCTCGTATGTGTATAGAAAAATAGGAATACCCTACAATTCCCATTCATTTCATATCCGACTCATCCAATCGCCTTCGTGGGTGGCAACATTGACCCGACGAGGTTCTCGCAAATTCGATTATGTGGATATCTCAAGAGGGCTAACATTTTGCGTTGCATTCAATTATCACGCAGGATCTTCGTGATCCCACAGTGACCAAGATGCTCTTCTGCCTTGATTTCACGTTGGTGTTCTTCCACATATACATTTGTCATCGCTTGGGGAGTTCTCCCCAACTCTGAGGACGTTTATGCCATTTACCAAGAATCTTTTATTTTTATTTTTATTTTTTTTTTTTTTTTTTTTTTATTTCGCTCATTTTTTTATTATAAATATATATATTTTTAGAGTATGAACTCATTCTAGATTATATCTTGTAGCCTTCCTACATTGTTGCATCGGCTTCTGTAGCATATCTAAACTTGTTCCTCCTAGAGATGTTGAGTCATTGCTTATTTAATGTAAGCTTCCAAGCGAGCTCCCAATTATATCTCGCGATTTCAGGTGACATGCTCCTCCCAAACTTTGAGACTTCTAACCGCAAAAAATTCCCGGTTATCTTGGTGCGCTACTTCTTGTGGATTACTTCTGCTTTATTACACGGAAATAGTTCCGACTATAAAAAGTCCATCCTCACTTTCCATGAAGAGCCTTGCCTTTTCCCTTTAGCCGCTTATTCGCTATGTGGTTATCCTGCTTCATTTTCTCGGGTCTCCGTAGATGGTCCGTGAGAGACCCCAGATTTTATCAATAAAGATTTAAATTTTGTCGAAATAATTTTTAATATTATGGTGTGAATTTAAGATAATATTATAGTTGTGGGTAGTATTTATAAATTTTGCAAAGTATGCAAGTTGTTATAAAATATTCGTTTGGTCTGGGAATATTCTTTTTGTCTTGGAATATTAAATGACGACTTACCAATCATTAATTGGACCCCATAACGGAAGTATTGTCGTAGTTAAAACGACAAAATCATCTTTCTATAAAAATAACGGCAGAGGTGTTACTGCGTTAAAACCATTGAACTACCCTAGAGTAAAAGTACAAGAATACTGGCAGTAGTTAAGAGTAGCACGATATTGATTATTGATGCTTACGTGAGAAGTCACTCACCTATGCTCAATTATTGCTATAGTAATTCTTGCATCATATCTCTTATATTATTGATTCAATTATTGTCACAAAGATCATCTGTATAATATGTTATAGTATTATTAAATCAATAATTGAGACGACAAGTTATAAATGATTAATAATTGTTGAAAGATTAAATATGTGTTGATGAAAAAAATGATTTGTGGTAAGTTTGATTATTTTATGGGGGCTCATATATGTCATCATCTAAGAGTCTCTTCAATCAATAGTAATTACCTTCGTCAATAGTAATTACCCTTGTGAATAGTATTTACCTTAAATCGAATAGTAATTACCTTCGTCAATAAAGAATTACCCTTGTGAATAGTATTTACCTTCAAATCGATAGTATTTACCTTCGTTAATAGTAATTACCTTTAAGAAAGGCCAAACCACTTGTCGTTTCACATTATTCTGGCCGAACCACTTGTCGTTTCACATTACAAAGGCCAAACCGACCGTCAAGCCACTTGCTTTTCACACGGCGGTGCTAAGCTAGAAATCTTCTATAAATAGAGGCCTAGGGCTTCATTATTTTCACGAATTCACCGAAAACTCTAGAGAGAGAAACTATAGAGAGAAAGAAGAAAAGTATTCTCACTACTTCACCTTGCCAATATTCGGCTTCTTCTAAGGTAGGGAATATTATTTGTTGTACCCGTAAGGGTGTTATTCTTTCTTATTCATGAAGAGAACATTGTTATTATTCCATTGCTTATTATTACATTGGAATAACTCGTAAAAGTGGTATACCCTATACATAACTTTATACGCTGTGGCGTACCTATACTTGGTGAAATCCTTATATTATTCCATTCTTATTTATTCTGTTGGAATAACTCAGATCACGCTTAATCCCCTATACTTGGTGATCTCCTTACATTATTCCATTCTTTATTATTCTCATTGGAATATCCTGTCGTGTGTTTTACACCTAACTGGTTCCATTATTTATTATTTCGCATTTATTATTCTCATTTGGAATATCCTCGTCATGCGAGTGTTTTACACCGGACCGGTTCCATTGTTTATTATTCAAGATTTATTATTACATTGAATCATCCTCGCTTGGTGTGAATTTCACCCGACTTCGGTTCCGTTATTATTATTACTGTTGAATAACTCGTCTGCATGGCAAGCACCGCATGCATGGTGATTTCTTTTGTTATTCCATTCTTTATTATACCCAGTTGGTTAAATCTTTGACTTCTATACTCCATGAAATTAGTGGAATATCCTTGATATTTAAGGCTTCATCCAAAGATCTTTTCATGGAAATATTCTTCGATCATTCTTGAATTTTACTCTACAAAACAAAGATCATTTTGACAATTTGGGCGTTAATAATTCCCGGATAAAATAATTCTTGAACTTGTTTTATTGAATTATTATGTCATCATCATCATCCTCATGTTATATTATGTTATCTTTGGCTTATGTGCATAAATGAACTTAGTATGATTATGATGAGGAATCATTCTTGATAATCATGGCTTGTTATAAATGATGTGATAAAAGTCCTCGGTGGCTCATGAATGCAGTGATGGATAGTTTTTGGTATGATTATGACTAGGGGTGATTCGGTATAGTCATGACCATTGATAATTTGATGAATATCCTTGGCCGTAGTGCAGGGGTGATACGATGATGTGGATTATTTATTAAAGTTTGAGTCTCAAATTTATAACAAAGTGATGAAAAACCTTTTAAAACCTAAAAGATAGTAGACTTTATTTTCTACTTGACTCTTTTAATGGATTGCTTATTCCGCTGCAGTTAAACTTATTGTCTATTGTATTTTATCAGTTTAACATTTATTTGAAGGCTAATGATAAATTATTCTCGCATTTATCTTAGTCATAATATTTCTTATCGGGCTAGTTGAGCTCACCCTTTCTTTCACTTTTTCTTCTTGAGAAATGAGAACATAGCCGGGACGAGCCTGGGAACGGAGTAATGGTCCGAGAGGATAGCATTAGTAGTCCTCACTATTCTCGTGAAATAGTGTGATAATAGTTGTAATAAGGACTCCTTTTGAGTTTGTATAATATCTAGTAGACAATATTTGTATTCAAACTCACGCTTTATGTCGATTATACACGCAGCGCTTATATTAGTAAGTTGTATTTGAATTTATGTACCATGTAAGTGGCGACCCAAGATGGGTGGCGTGTATATACTAAATTTTGGGGCGTCGCGGTTGGTATCGAGCTTAGGGATATGATCCTGGCTAAGATGCTTGAGATAAGAACTAGGAGGGAGAGCGGGGATTCCTTCGCTAGTATGACCTACCTAAGTTTATTTGTTATTTAATTGGTCGGTCGAGTATAGGGATAATATTTGATATATTAATTAACCCTTGTGTTGTGGCGGTGTTTGGAAATGGCAAATGAAAATATTCACAATGGAGTGAATGTGACCGTTGTGACACCTTTAATCACTAATCGTGTTAATGCGAAGGTCGATGAGGAACAAATTAGAGATATCCACGTAGTGAATGAAGAACTAGTTGTTGCACCCTTTAGAGCTAGTTCAGCAGGTAGCAAATGAGAGTGAGGAAGAAGAGGAAGAAGAGAAACTGAGGAGAATTGGTTAGATGAAATTTATGATCAAAACTTAGAATTACAAAATCGTGTTCGTGAGCTAGAAGAACGAGGTTGAAGAACGGCAAGCTGGTCGTGGAACAAAGGGATACAACAATTCAAAATTGGGTTACCCGATATGTGATGCTCGAACAAAATCACGCTTTGGCGGGGTGTAAGATATTAAAGTTGGAATCGAGAATTTAAAATCAAAGATCAAATTGAAAGAAGAAACAAGCTGAACGAAGGAGAATAGACGATGCATGGGTAAAAAGTCGCACAACGTTGATAGTGTAGAAAAAAGACGTCCAGATCCAATAAAGCCAAAATAGATGAAATGGACTTTGCTTTTTGGATGAAAGAATGGGAGAACCCAACATCGAATTAGGAATTACCACATGCATAGCGGTCAACCCGAATTCGATATGGATCGGAGAATAATGATTCAAATCATGGATCGAGAATGTGAAGAAGCACTTAAGGGTGGAATGTACCCTATAGTAAAGTCAAACTTCGGTAATTTAAGCGAGGCGTTTATTTAGAAAACCCAACAAAGTTATTATGGGTAATTAATTATAAATTATTATGCGAAGTCTATACTTTATTCAATACAAGTTCTACCCACTCTTTTATTCTACCTAGTTGTGTTCAATGTTTAAATTTGACTCAGGAAAAATTAGACTTTGATTTATCTATTGAAACTTCGTTGGGAGAAACCTTCGTTACCTCCACGCTCATTAATCTTGTTGTTTCAAATAAACACTTTCACGATCTTATCTCTTTGAAAATACTTGCCTTTGAGGTAATTTTTTGAAAACGATTGATTAACTACTTATTATTCTTTTTGTAAGGTTGTTAGTTTTCATATTCCTAACCAACCCGTTATCTGAATTCAAAGTAACCAAACCCTAAAGTTAATCAACGTTATATCAAGCCATAAGTAAAGAGCCCCGATCCTTTCGTTGTTGACTTCCTTGTGTGGAATGCACCGAAGCCAAACTTTCTGGAGGTGACGTCATGAATGACGATGACAAGTTGATAGGTATAATTGTGAGGTGCTATCTAGGTTAAAGGATAGAAGTCACAGATTGGTATCAATGTAACGTCTTATCCAAGTCTTGGATAAGAGTAGCGCTTTTGAATGATATTTCTATCATTAATAAATTTTTGACGTATTCTTGAAGATTTCCTAGCCTACCCTAGGCGTGAAATCGAATTTTGTATTGACCCCAAAGATAAAAAACCCATTTCCTAAACCCTCAAATATTTCTTCAACTAAAAGGATCTGTTTACGTGGATTATGATGAAAGTCATAATAAAAGTATAGAACTGATGAAAATCATGGGTATATGAAGTATTAGTAAGTTTTAAGATGAGTTATGTTGGTTAGTATGTGAAAACATGAAAGTTTCTTAGAAATCACAAAGAGTTGAAAATCGATTTTGGTGAAAAACGTAACATGAAATTCAATTGACCATATCTCCTATTATATTTTGAATTTTTGAGTGTGGTCAAGTCCTAGAGTTAGATCTATGAGTTACCTAACTAATCCAAGTGGAATTACTGGAAAAGGTGTTGTAGATTTTTGTGTGGACTGATTTTTAGCAAAGGAGGCCAAAGCTGTAAATTTCGAAAATGCTACTGCCCAGAAACTTTAAGGGACTGTTTCGGCCACTTAAATTATGAGAAAAATTCTGGCCTTTTGGGACATGAAGGTATATGGTATAAAGTACCTCCTGTCCAAAAATGAGCTCATTCGACTTAAAATGAGCAAGTTATGACTATTTCAATATTTAGGTTTTTTCGATTTAAAAATTTATAACCGAGTTCTATAACTCCGATGACCATGAAATTTAAACTGGAAGCTCACGTTAACATGGGTAAGGTCCTGTCAAGATTTGGGAATTTTTGGAGTTAAACTTGAGGTAGCTAATTTCTTAAGGAATTAATTAGAAATTAATTTTGAAAATAGTAAATGAATTTTAAAAATTCCGAGAAAAATATATTTTCATTATGGGACTATATTATGCTAAATCCCAGAAAAGAAATATTTTTGGAACTGATTTGGTATTTTTCATGAAAATAGTTTAGTTACGAACATATGAGTTAAATATGTTATGTGAAGTAACAAAGTTGAAAATAAGATTTTATGGCTAGAGAATCCTATATAGAATATATGCATATTTTTTGATGAGAGATTTGATAATTGGTGATGATATCTTATGAGTATGGCAGTTTTGAATGATTAAATGCATTATATGGTAAAGCGTAAACAATTGAGATAAATTGTTTATAAATTTAAGAAGTGATTAAAATATTATTATAATATTAATGATATTAGATTATGAGATTATTAAGTGATTGATAACATGGGAATATTCTTGAATCCTGGATAAATTATATTATAAATGTTTAATATTTATCCTTTATCTCATTTGATTGATTCTTTATATCATAATCCTCATGTTTATATTATGTTGAAAGTCATCTGTGGCCTGTAGTGCATAGATGGACTTGGTATGATTATGACCGAGGATTATTCGGATAATCATAACTTAGTAATTGAATACACAATTATCTTTGGTAGTAGTGCATGGATAATTTGTGGTCGTGATACTAATGAATACACGATTATCTTTGGTAGTAGTACGGATAATTCGTGGTCGTGATACTTAATGAATATCCTCGTGGCACGTAGTGCGGGGATGATTCGATGATATGGATTAATTATTGAAATGAGTCTCAAAGAATGAAATATTAATTCATGGATGTGGTAAAAGTCATCTTTGGTAGTAGTGCATTGATAGACTTGGTATGATTATGACCAAGATTATTCTAAGTATAATCATGATCAGAATGAAAACACGAATATCCTTGGCGCTTAGTGCATGGATAATTCGTGGTCGTGATACTATTAAGTCGTCTCATCATTATTGGTTTTACTATTTGTATATCTTTGGCTGTAGTGCAAAGATGAATTGTGAATAAATATCTTTGGCCTTCTGATTGCAAAGATGAATTTAATGTTTTCAAACGATAAAGGTATTCAAGGTATCCTCACCTCTTTATCATACCGTAAGTACCCTAATTTCGAGGGAGAAATTCTATAAGGAGGGAGATTGTGAGACCCCAGATTTTATCAATAAAGATTTAAATTTTGTCGAAATAATTTTTAATATTATGGTGTGAATTTAAGATAATATTATAGTTGTGGGTAGTATTTATAAATTTTGCAAAGTATGCAAGTTGTTATAAAATATTCGTTTGGTTTGGGGAATATTCTTTTGTCGGGGAATATTCGTACGACGGCTCAATCATTAGTGGACCCCTATAAACTAAGTATTGTCGTAGTTAGAAAAAACCACAAAATTATCTTTCTATAAAAATAACTAGCAGAGGTGTTACTGAGTTAAAAGCCGTTGAACTACCCGTAGTAAAAGTACAAAGAATACGGCGTAGTTGTATAGTAGCGCACGATATTGATTATTGATCTTTACGTGAGAAGTCACTCACCTTATGCTCAATTATTGCTATAGTAATTCTTTGCATCATATCTCTTATATTATTGATTCAATTATTGTCACAAGATCATCCGTATAATATGTTATAGTATTAAATCAATAATTGAGACGACAAGTTATAAATGATTAATAATTGTTGAAAGATTAAATATGTGTTGATGAAAAAAAATGATTTGTGGTAAGTTTGATTATTTTATGGGGGCTCATATGTCATCATCTAAGAGTCTCTTCATCGATAAGTAATTACCTTCGTCAATAGTAATTACCCTTGTGAATAGTATTTACCTTACACAATAGTAATTACCTTCAATCAATAGTAATTACCCTTGTGAATAGTATTTACCTTCGTCAATAGTAATTACCTTCACAATAGTAATTACCCTTGTGAATAGTATTTACCTTCATCAATAGTATTTACCTTCGTTAATAGTAATTACCTTTAGCGAGCGCCAAACCACTTGTCGTTTCACATTACTGAGCGCCGAACCACTTGTCGTTTCACATTACAAAGGTCAAACCAATTCGTCGAGCCACTTGCCTTTTCACACGGCGAAAGCTAAGCTAGAAATCTTCTATAAATAGAGGCCTAGGGCTTCATTATTTTTCACGAATTCACTTTGAAACTCTGTAGAGAGAAACTATAGAGAAAGAAGAAAAAGTATTCTCGCTACTTCACCTTGCCAATATTCAGTTCTTCTAAGGTAGGGAATATTATTTGTTGTACCGTAAGTGGTGTTATTCTTTCTTATTCATGAAGAGAACTGTTGTTATTCCATTGCTTATTATTCATTGGAATAACTCATAAAAAAGTGGTATACCCTATACATAACTTTGTATATACGCCAGCGTACCCTATACTTGGTGAAATCCTTATATTATTCCATTCTTATTTATTACATTTGGAATAACTTTGTATCGCTAATCCCCTATACTTGGTGATCTCCTTACATTATTCCATTCTTTATTATTCTCATTGGAATATCCTCATGCATGTGTTTTACACCTGACACAGTTCCATTATTTATTATTCGCATTTATTATTCTCGTTGGAATATCATGTTCCGTGTGTTTTACACCGACTGGTTCCATTGTTTATTATTCAAGATTTATTATTACATTGAATCATCCTGCTTGTGTGAATTTCACCGACTGGTTCCGTTATTATTATTACATTGGAATAACTTTTACATCGCGGCAATCTGCGCATGCATGGTGATTTCTTTTGTTATTCCATTCTTTATTATACCCAAATTGGTTAAATCTTTGACTTATACTCCATGAAATTTGTGGAATATCCTCGATATTTGCGCTTCATCCAAAGATCTTTTCATGGAAATATTCTTCCGATCATTCTTGAATTTTACTCTACAAAACAAAGATCATTTTGACAATTTGACGTTAATAATTCCCGGATAAAATAATTCTTGAACTTGTTTTATTGAATTATTATGTCATTGTCATCATCCTCATGTTATATTATGTTATCTTTGGCTTACGTGCATAAATGAACTTAGTATGATTATGACAAGGAATCATTAGGTATAATCATGGCTTGTTATAAATGATGTGATAAAAGTCCTCGATTGGCACGTAATGCGATGATGGATAGTTTTTGGTATGATTATGACTAGGGGTGATTCGGATAGTCATGACCATTGATAATTTGATGAATATCCTTGGTAGTAGTGCGGGGTGATACGATGATGTGGATTATTTATTAAAGTCGAGTCTCAAATATAACGATGATGAAAAACCTTTTAAAACCTAAAGATAGTAGACTTTATTTTCTACTTGACTCTTTTAATGGATTGCTTTCCATTGCAGTTAAACTTATTGCTCTATTGTATTTTATCGGTTTAACACCATTGAAGGCTAATGATAAATTATTCGCATTTATCTTAGTCATAATATTTCTTCTTGGGCTAGTTGAGCTCACCCTTTCTTTCATTTTTTCTTCTTGAAATGAGAACATAAAGCTGAGACGAGTCGGGGAACGGAGTAATGGTCCGGAGGATAGCATTAGTAGTCCTCACTATTCTCGTGAAATAGTGTGATAATAGTTGTAATAAGGACTCCTTTTGAGTTTGTATAATATCTAGTAGACAATATTTGTATTCAAACTCACGCTTTATGTCGTATTGTACACGCACGCTTATATTAATAAGTTGTATTTGAATTTATGTACCATGTAAGTGGCGACCCAAGATGGGTGACGTGTATACTAAATTTTGGGGGCGTCACATGGTCCTTCAACTCGCATGTTTGGTTTAGCTTCTATGTTATCTCGAGGCCTAAATGTTCCTCTCGCTCCTCTCTTCTTAGGAACATTGTATCGTCGTTTAGACGAAACTATTCTTCTTATGAAGGAATCATTGGGAGGTATCCATTTTTCGTATTTTTATTAACTTGCTTTCGATGCAATTTTTCTTATTAATCTTTTTGTTTCTTTACTCAGGTATGACGTAAATTGCTTCGCTCCCTGCTCCTTTCTTCAAATCTTTCTCTTCGAGCACTTTTTGAGATATTCTACTCCTGCACATTTTCCTAAGAAGAAAAAGCAGTACTCAGATCCTTCTTCATCACAAGAACATTGTCCCTCGCACATTTCATTTGGATTGATCACCGATCTATTTCGATTCTGACATTTTATCGATGATTCTTCATGCTTTACAACTCGTCCATACACTACTCGCTTTTGCATGATTGGCGGTCCTGCCCCACTTCTATAGGCATCACTTTCGCTCTACTCGAGATATCAATGAATTGAGTGGTTCTTCGTTGTCTTGGTTCGTCTTCCTTCTAGGTCATGGAGCTTCCTTACTTCGTCGAAGATAATGGTTTTGCATCTTGTGCTTTATTCTCCTCACGGGGTTATGAGGCGCTTTGGATTTGACCAGAGCGTCCTTTTGGCCACACTTGTCGAGACTTATGAGGCCGCCCTTCTCGACTTTGTCTCTACCTCTCCTCTTTTTACGTGGGCATTTCCAAGGCCTCCAAATGCTCCTCATAAATCCTTCCTTTTGTCATCACCGAATGATTCTCGGATTGGGCGATATACTACCAAATGAAATGTAATTATTGGCGGTCAATCTTAAAAGATGGATGGATGATACTTGATTTGTTCTCTACCGCTTTATTCGAACGTCTCCAATGGGCCAAAGTTGTTATGTTCTCCTAAGACCACTATCCGCTCAGAACGTTGGTCAACCAGTAGTCGGCTCATTGAGCGTGAGGCTCTGATGCTTAAGTCTTCTCATCCTCGGTCAGTAGGCATTCATCCCCGAAGTGACCCAACTATTCTTCAGGCACATGTCCCTACTACCTCCAGGAGTCTTCCACCACGGGCTTCGTCTCATGCATCTCTATCACAGATACCTCCTTCAGTTCTTCCCCAAGGATCCTCTGGTGCCGAGGAAATGAGAATCACCCGTTCTAAAGAGAAAACATCTACCACTACTGATTCTGAGGTGGATCCTCCTATTACTTCTATCGTGGTTCCAGTTAGTCGTCCCGTTATTAGGCTTCGTTTAAAGCCATCATCGAAACGTCCTCTTGATGATGCTGGTTCTAGTATGCCGGCAGCCGAGGGTCCGATCAAGAAGCAACGTAGAAATTTGGTAATTTTTTGTGACATTTCCATATTTTTTTTATCCCTCGTATAGTTGCTTTTGTGTTTCCTTATGTATTTATTTTCTTGATTTTCAGATTGTAGAGGTCAATGAAGAGGATTATGATGTTCCTCTTGGGTTTATTTCTGGTACTACACATGAGGTAGCTACAGCGGTTTCTGCCAGTCGTGAGCCTTCTCAACCTATCCTTATTGGTGTCGAGTCGTCTTCTTCGCATAATGATTGTGTTAGCCTTGATGCTAAAGACACTTTATCCGATGTAAGCCCAAGTTCTGCTGTGGGTGATACACCGATTTCTTCAATCCTTCCTATGACTTCTCTATATGATGGGCCTAAAGATGCTAATAAGGCTCCTACCTCCTCGAGGGGGAATCCTTCTGAGACTATTGCTGATGTCCATCCTCCCCAGAAGGAGTCTGCCGAGTTAGTGATCGATCAGGAGGGCATTATTGATAGTACTTTGGGTGAATTAAATGACATTTCCGTCTCCGTGGCATCTCCTGACTCCTTTTCTATTGGCTATATTGTGAGTATCTTTCTTTCAATATATTGTGAGTATCTTTTTTTTTTTATAATATATTATGCTTTGACATTTTTTGTTTTCAAAGTGAGAAGATGAAAGATTTGCCTTTGCCTATTGAGGCCCTGGCTTTGTTTGATGTTCTCCATCCGGATGTCGCCCACTCGCCTTATAGTGACCTTGGTTATCCTCCAGGTGGCCAAGGCTTCGAGGAATCATCAGCCATACAACATCTTTCTGATCCTCCATCTCTTGTCTTGTCAAATTCTATGGTGGCGTCTAAAGTGGCTTCTGCCAGAGCTTCCTTCAATCCAAGTGGGGATCTTATTCCGTGGAGGGGTTTTCAGATATCATCTCCTAGTCGGAAAAATGCGGGCGTCTCTAGCTCGGTTTTAGCAGAGATACTGACCGATTGATTATTAAGGCGGCTTCCACCCAAACCTTCTTCCTGAGACCGACTTACAAGCCTTGTTCTTGGGTTGCACTCATCTTTATATTCCTTGCAGTAGAAGACTTGAAGAGGTTTAGTGATGATGTGAATGACCTTGAAGGCATGGGTGTCGACATGTCTCCTTTTCGTGTTAAAATTTGGATCTTCTCAAATCAAGTTTTAATCTTGTTTCACTACGTTCGGAGGTTCTTTGTCGTAAGTGTGAAAATGATTCCTTTTCGGTCTGACTTTACGAGCTTGATGAAGCCGCAAACAAACTGAAGATCCAGTCTCAAGATTTAGAGGACCAGCTTCGGAATCCAAATGCTAAATTTCAGGATGTGGAGTGCCAGCGACTGGACTTAGAAGTAACCACCCAACAAGTTAAGGAGAGTGAAAACTCGCAAATCTCGAAGGTTCGAGATCGCGCTATTCTTGACTTAGAAGCTTTAGCTATGCCTCCTCTTGATTTGATATGTCTTGGCCTTTAGATCATAACTTGTTGTAGTAGTAGTTTTTTTTTTTTTCGATTTCCGTTTGAAACTCATTTACACATGTTTCATTTATCAAAATGTAGTTTCTTGAACCTTGTTGATTGCTTTTAATTTGAATGATTCCTTAAAATTCAATATTTATCATTGAATCTCAAGTTATTCAAATTAATATTACAAAACAACCACAAGTAAATAAATATGAACATGTATATATAGTTTTCACAAACCAAAACTTGACTTTATACTCTTTTTCTTAAGAAATTTAAAAATAATATTCAAGTATAAGTGAAAGTTTGTAAATTTATTGATAATAAAATTGCTTTTAACGAAAAGCATAACGTTTCATTAGTAAATCTTGTTTTTGTCGAAGAAAGCATAACGATTGTCACTTTTAGAGGTAAAGTGTAACTTTTTTGCTTTTGTCGAATAAAGCATAAAGTTTGTCACTTTTAAAGATAAAGTGTAACTTTTTTGGTTGAGGGCTTAAACTTCGAATTGCCTCACCACTTTTGAAGTTAAAAGTGTGTAACTGTAGAGAAATCGTTAATCGGTTCCTCGATCACTTTTGAAGTTTGAAAGTGTAACTTCCAAGGGTCATGTACTTAGTCAGGTGCCTTGATTACTTTTGAAGTTGAAAGTATAACTTTTTGTGATGCTCTTCTCATGTGTAATATTTATTTACCCACTTCAAGTTCAATGGGCCTGAGACAGCATCTGATCCCACACGAGATATCTTGCAATACCCGCTTTTAGAGATCTCTCGTACCTATATGGGCCTTCCCATTTGGGGTAAAATTTGGTGGTTAGGGTCCCCTGCGACTTGAGTTGCCGTTTTGAGTACCAGTCCCCACCAAAATTAAATGGTAATACTATCTGCGGTATTGTATTGTCGTCGCAGATCTTTCATGGTACCGTCGAGCTTTTCTTTAGCCTTATCTCGAAAGTCAACTAAGGCCTCGAGTGGTTTCTTTGGTCGGTTTCTTCCTCGACCCGAAGCTTGAAGTCTCATTCGAGTAGAAGGTATTTCTATTTCAATGAGCAAAACAACTTCTTCACCATAAACCAAAGCATATGGGGTCTCTTTGTAGGCTTCCTTTTGAAGTTCGATATGCCCATAACGCTTATTTGTTAGTAATTGTTACGCCCATGTCTTGGGATGATCGTCTGGGGTTTTTGATAAAATTTTTATCAAGGTTTTGTTTGTAACCTCTCGCTTCCAGTTTTGCCTTTTCGGGTAATATGGTGATGACTTGTAATGTTTCACCTGTATCTTTCCATCGATTTTTGACATCCCTATTGATGAAAGGAGTTCCATTATCCGATAAAATTATCTTGAGGATTCAAAAGCGGCAAATGATGTGCTCCTTGATAAAATTGGCCCTTCTTTGGTCCCGTGGCCTTCTTCAGGTATTGCCTCCACCCACTTTGTGTACATCTCGGTGGCGATTAAAATCCATATGTTACCCTTGGAATTAGGGTGAAACAGGACCTATAAGATCCATTCCCCATGTATGAAAGGGCCATGGTGTTGCCAAGGTTCGCAAATCCACGACGGGAGCATGGATCAAGTTTCCGTGTATTTGACAAATGTGGCACTTTTTAACAAATTCTAGACTATCTCCCTCCATCTTTGGCGGTAGTAACCATGATCGATAAGTTGTTTGTACAACTTGGCTCCCCCTTGGTGTTCATCCTTGTGCATTTGGTAAACCAAATCTTTGGCTTCACCTAGTTCCAGACACCGTAGGGGCTTGCCATTGAATCCCCTTCTAAACAATTCTCCATTCTGTAAGAAGAAACGTTGTGACTTCCTCTTGATTATAATTGCGTCTTTCTTTTTGGTCGGAAGAGTCCCGCTTTGCAAGAACTCCACATAAGGGATTCGCCAATCCACTATATCTTCAATGAAGGCGCATTCATCCTCCCCAGGGTATTCTTGGCATGAAACACATTGGCGTTGTAGGGCATCTGCTTCCTTCTTCATTTCAGGCCAATAATACCCTTGGCCTTCATGACCCTACGATACAAGCTTTATGTCGCTTGATCCACGCTTCTCGTCATGCACTTTGCATTGCAAGACTCTGTCTCGCTTCCTGCCTCCCTAAGCATCGTGTCAACACACCATCTCGCTTCTTTGTGATCTGAGACACCTTTGATGATGTTGTACTTACGTAACTTTCACGGTAGGTATTGTTCCTCCTTTGTTTTCAATTGATTGGAGATGTCGTATCGCCATCATCTATCATGTCTTTGGGGAACAAATTTAGCTTTGTGGTTGGGAGGTTCTCTTCATTACCTTTACATCCAAATTCTCACCTTGGGCATAGACTCGAGATCTTTCTTTGTTGCTAGTGCATCATGTTGTTTATTCTCATCCTCTTGCACATATTCAATCACCACCTTCTTGAAAGCCTCCATCACCTTTTTGTGCTACTCTGATTCGATATGGGCGCCAAGATAGGTTCCTTCACTCCAAATTGGCCTCTTATACATTTGCCTTTATGAGGTTTGAATCTCCTTTACTTTAAGATATTTGGCTCCCGATTCGTGAGTACGCCAACAATCCTAGTATGAAACGCCTCATATTACGCTTCATTGTTTGTGCGAGGAAATCCAATTTGTATGACAAGGCCACTTCATTTCCTTCTTTAGTGGTCAACACCACTCTCCGCTCCGCCTTTACCTTCTGCGATGATCCATCAAAAGCCAAACTCCACCATTCTGGGTCCTCATTTTTTAACTCGATTGATTCTACTTCTTCACCCGGAAGATCCTCAGAAGGGGGTTCATATTCTCCATTTGGAAATTGAGCGGCCAGTGCGCGAGAGCTTGACATCGGATCGCCTTGATTGTTATACATTTGATGTCGTACACTGAAAGAATCATCATCCATCTGGCAGGTCTACCTACTAATGCTGGCTTAGTTAATAGGTATCTGATTGGATCAGTTTTTGTTGCAAGCTTTATTTCGTGTGCTAAAAAATAATGCCGCATTTTCTGCATGATGAATACCAATGCTAGACAATGCCTCTCCACTTGTGAATACACGGTTTTCGGTCCTCGGATTATCCAAGCTAATGTAATATCTGAGGTTTCTCTTCTCGAGTCCACCTCCTGCGTGATCAATCCACTATGGACTTCTTGGTAGATGTGATGTACAAGCTGCAACGGTATTCCTCTTTGTGTACTTCACCATTGTTTGTCTTTGAAGCGAAATTCTTTTAACCTTCTCAAACGCTTTGTTGTTGGTTTTGTCCCCAGTCTCATTGTGCCTTTCCTTTTAGCAATTTGCCAAAAGGTTACGTGACCTCGGCTAATCTTTGGTATGAATCTTCTCATGTATGAAACTTTCTGTAAAAGCTCTTATTTGTTTACTGCGTTTTTGGTGGGGGCATCTCTGTGATTGCTTTCGCCTTGCTTGGGTCCACCTCTAAGCCTCTATTGTGCACCAAGAAGCCCAAGAATTTTCCAGCCGTCATCCCAAAGGCGCACTTCTTCGGATTCATCCTCAACTTATACCTTGACACCGGCTCGAACACTTTCCTCGAGTCCTCCACATGAGTTATCGCCTTCTTGGATTTCACTACTATGTCATCTACGTAGTCCTCCACTATATCATGAATCATGTCATGAAATATGGCGTGCGTTGCCCTTTTATAAGTTGCCCCGCGTTCTTGACGAATGGCATTACTACATAGTAGAAATTCCCCGAACCAAGTGCGAAAGGTTGTCGACTTTGCATCTTCTACGGACATCTTTATCGATTGTAACCCACAAACCCGTCCATGAATGACATCATCTCATGATTAGCCGTTTCATCTACCAAAGTGTCTATATTGGGTAATGGGTACATATCCTTTGGGCGTGCCTTGTTCAAATCTCTGAAATCCACACATATTAAGTAGTTGTCCATTTGACTTCTTTGGGCATTTTAATCTTTGGATAGCCATATTGGATGTTGAATTGGCTTGATGAACCCTACTTCCAAAGAACTTCTTGATTTCTTCCTTTATTTGAGTTTCTACTTCGGGTGCATAGTTGCGAGGTGCTTGCTTTACTGGCTTCATTCCCGGACTTATGTTTAGATTGTGCTCCACAAGATCCTTGTTAATTCCGGGCATCTCGTCGTAATTCCAAGCAAAGACATCTCTATATTCTAGCAATAATTGTACGAGCTTCTCCTTACATTTAGCATCCAACTCCTTGTTGACATAAGTCGGTCTTGGCGTTCCTTCCTCTGTTGCCAAATTAACTTCCTCTAATTCATTTTGTTGAGGTTTTGGCCAATCCTCGAAGCGATTACGGGTGGGTTCTACCTTACATTGTCTGACTTCTTCTTCTTCATTATTCTTTGGAGTGGGGACACCTCCACGGCCCATTGGGTTCACACACTTCCAAGGGCTCTTCCCCTTGCATCGTCCTGATCGAAACACACCTTTTCGTCGGGTTTAACAACCCTCTCCCATTTCGTCTTACGGCCTCCCTCAGTTGTGCCATCCGCTTGACATTTATTATATTTCGGCATCTTGAGGATTCTTTGGCCTTTTCTTTTCTTCTCTTCCTTCTTCCACCGGGCTTCTTGTTTTTTAGAACATTCTCCACGTTAGGGGTCTTCTTCTTTCTTTTTCTGCGCAGTACAAACTTATCTTCCTGCACTTCCTCCCACTTCTAGTCTTAGGGAATCGGTCTTGCAATCTGGTTCTCTCCCTCTTCACGACATCATCAAAGAAAGTTGCTTCGATGATGATGTGTGCCTCCTATGGTCCAAAGGATTAGGAGTTCTTTGGTACCTTCACTTCTCTCCCTTTCCAAATAGCTTTAAGGCATTGATGAAAGGCCGAGGGTACCACCCGTAGTCGTTTTGCCAAACCCTTCCCAATGAAGACATGATATGATGCATCCACCTCGGCAACATGGAACATTCTGAGGCCCTCGAATCTTCCCAACTTGCATGTCCACCTTAACGTGTCCTAGGGTTCTCGTGCTTTGATTGGCGAATCCGGTAATGTTCATTTGTTCCTTCACAATCTTCTTCTCCGGCGAGCTGTAACTGCTTGAACACGGTGTAGGGGCATAATAATATTCTGAGACGCTCCATTGTCGATAAATGCCCTCACGCACCTCAATCTGGTTGATTCTTCTTTGTCACATACTGACGGCTTTTGTTATGCGGTATCTTATCTCTCTATCGACTTTAGAAAAGATATCTTATTTTCTTCTTCCTCCATCGTCTTCATAAATCCTTTGCTTATGGCCATACAAGTCTCCTGCGTTTGGCGGCCTTGATAATTGCCACAGTTGCCTCGATCCTTGCTTCCTTGGCCAATCTATCGATCAAAAAATTTACGAACTTGGCTCCGTTCATCAATGCCGTCACTGCAGTCTCGGATCACACTCCTCCTTTTCTTCCATCATCATCTCCACTTACGGGCTGTGTTTGTGAATAACGATGTTGCGCGTTTCCTTCCCTTTGTGGTTTGGCGGTGACTTCTCATGAACACTACTTTCTTTTCCAAGTTCAATCTCCCCATTTGCCGACTTTTTGGGGAATATCCTCCATGAGCTATAACAATCCATCGTTGAGTGTCCGCGTATTGGTGGAATACACGGAAATGTCGTGTCTTCTCTTTATTTCTTCCGTCATCACTTGCAAATCTAGGCCTTGGGGTTTCACCACTCCATGTTCAACCCATTGTTCATACAAACCCACAATGCTTTCTCACTACATGTGATAGCCTCCGGATTGGCTTTCTTGCATATTTGTCTTGAGGCTTTCCTCTGCTTGGTTAAAATTTTTCTCGTGTTTCTCCTTTCTTGCCCCTTGTGGTTTTGGTGAGAGTCGGCCAAAGCCACGATTCTTTATCTCTTGCCCTTCCATGTAGCAAATCGCGTGGTTAGTGGGCAATGTCACGATTCCTCCCAAGTCTTGTGCAAAAGATGAGAGGGTCATGAAGGAATCCAAGAAAACCTTGGTGATGAGGTGGGGCTTGAAAGAATCCAAGCACCATTGTTGCAAATCTTGACTAAGTTCTTTTCTTGAATCGGTTCTGCGCATACGTGCTGGGCCTGAACTGTCGACATAATCGACAACTCCTCATTCGGTTTACTGCTTGAACCGCATAAGCTCCACAATGGTTACTGTTTACTTGCACATAGAAAAATTTCTTGAAAAATTGTAATTTTAAGTCATCCCAATCATGGGTGACCCTTTCTCCAAATTGTAGTACCAACTAAAGGCCTTATCCAAGTAATCTTGTTGAATTCCCGCATCAACAAGTTGTGGTTGTTCACTTCGTCATATCAGAGCCACGGAGACATTGACTCTATAAACACAGCAATATGTTCCCTAGCATTTCCTTTTTCCCCGTTGTATTTTGGAAATTGCGGGGGTGCTCAATATACCTGTTGGGTAAGGTTGCCTCCGAATGTGTGCGGGGTAAGGAGGAGTAATGTCCAACTCAGGGTCGAGATGTGCATCTGCGAAGTTGATTGATCACGTCAATCATATCATCCTTCGTCACATCATCTGGGCTTGTAGCGTGAACTCTACGGGGTGTTGTGATATCTTTCTTTGCATCATCGGCGTGTATGGTAGTAGAAATTGGTTGATGGACACTTGCATCATGAACAGTTGCCTTTGGTGGAAGTTCTTTGGCTCATTCATTGGACATTGCTTGGAATGGTTGGCATTTGCACTGTGAAAATGATGGAATAGTAGCTGAGATGATGTTTGCCCGAGGTTGGCTTGCTTCCATCCTAGGTTGTGTACGTCACCACTGTTACAGGCTTCCAAGTTGATTATTGGAACCAATTGACTTTCCGTTAATGGAGGTACAATGTGGTTCTCTTTGTTGTTGCTACCATTATTGTTGTCTTCCACACCTGCTTGTTCCCCATGCAAACTTCCTGGGAACATGGCCTTGAAAGTGGGAATCTGCATCAACTGCTGGCGAAAATTCCCCATCTCCTCTTGCTTCCTCTGCATTTCCAGCATCATGGCCATCATCATTCCTTGCCCTTCTCGTGCTTCCTTGATGCCTTGAGCATCTCCGATTTACACATCATTAAATCCGGGTCTCCACCGCATCCTCGCCTTGCCTTCTTGCGTTGGATTGTTGTTGATTGGCCATATGTGGTGACTTCGAACTTCCTTCTGAAGCGTCTTCAATAAGTGGTTGGTCAAAATCCAGGTTTGCGCCTTGGAAAGCTTGAGTGGCTTGCCTTGGAATCTGAATCCGGTGAGGTAATGTCTTTGTTTGTTGATGAAACGACTCTTCTGTAGTTCTCCACTTGAGTTGTGGGCATACCCTTCACGAATTCTCCACCTCCCAGTGAGTCGCCAAATAAATGTGGGCAAGAAATAGTACCTTGCTAGGGTTAAGGTTTCGTGTTGGTGAGGAGGAGAAAATCCACGAAAAGAAATGGAATTGATTGATTGATTGAAGAGGGAAAAGCGCAATTGGGCGATTACTCCAACGACGCGGCGAAACTCCTAGAATCAAGGACAGTGTTTAGGGTAACGAGGATTCCAAGAGCCTTCTTGAGTCCTTGAGTTGAGAGAATGTCCAACCCCTTTGGTGCTTTTAGGTGGAATCTCCAAGCCTTTAAGTCACCAAAAGGGTCCCTTTGATCTTCCAAGAGTCCAAGTCTTCAGTCTCCAGAGAAGTCCAGTCCGAAGAGTCGTCCCCTTTCCCAATAGAGTGGAAGGGGGTATTTATAGGATTTTCTGGAGAATGGTCATGTGCTAGGCACATGACCTCGGAGAAATTTCAAATTTACCCTTAGTCATTAGAGTAATGCCCAGATCATCCTGTCATTCTAGCAACCAATCCAATCCCTCAATCAATTCCCAAAATGAGTCGCCTCCACGTGTCTTCTGCCTTGGAACACGTGGAAGATTCTCTCAGGTCTTGCTTCTTTATTTTTGGCACTTCCGTCTTTTCATTTAATCATAATGTGAAGCTTAATTTGTGCATTTAATTCGATTAGGTCAAGTGAACCCTAATTTGCACTTGGGCCCACACATTCATACATCTATTTTGGATAACTCTTTTGAAATAATAAGGTTAGAAAAGTAGGTTGAGAATCTCTCTATCTATATCGACGTCAAACTCTCATTTTCTGTGTTGACTCTCCAAGAGTCTTCTTCAATATCTCTTGTTGTACGTACTCTCCAAGAGTCCACTTGTCATGCGCAGTAGTCATGTCTCTAATACCAGTTGTTGGTAATATCCAGCTCATATATTCTTATATTAGATCACATTTTGACCCTCAATATTTCTCCTTATGTTTTAATACGAGTACAAATCTTAATATATTTATCATAACTAAATACTTAAACAAATTAAAGGTTAACAAAAAAAAATAGACTCGTTTTTAGGTAATAGTGAGATTATACGTACTACAGCTATGACCAACAACGAGAGTTTAAGCTTTAGAAAAATCTTAACTTTATTATGCAACATATGACCACCAAGTCATTAAAACGAGCAATTTTCATTGGGAATTGAAGTATTGAGGTTGTTGTTCCATGCATGCTAGAACAAAATGGATCCGGTTAAAATAAATTTTATTTTTTTGATAAGTTAGTCAATTAGTCAGTAGAATGCTGATACACATAGAGTCTCGCCTGCATGTCAGTACTCTGTTAACCAATTAACAAACTTATCCAAAAATAAATTTCATGTTAATGACTTCCGAACAAAACTATGTATATACTTGAGGAGTTAGTTACACTTTTCTATTTGGACATGTCTAAAGTTGCAAACAGCTACATTTAATATACTAAAATATTAAATAGTCCGGCATAGGAAAATTAGTTTATATATATCATCTTTTCGAAGTAATTATATACATGTATATCTAGGGGTGTTTAAATTTATTGGTTTTTTCAGTTTTTTGATTTTTAGGTAAATGCAAATCAAGTCGATTCTAAGCAAAAAAGAACCATCCGGTTCGATATAAAAAATTCCAGATATCTGGATTTTTCAAAGATGTCGATTCGATCCGGCGTTTTATGGTTCGATTTTATCAAAATCCTGAATTTGTATATACCGAATTTATATATATATTTTTTTTATTATTATTATTAATAATAATAAAATTAATAAAAAAAATTAAAAAAAATAATAATTATATTACTTTTCGATAAAATTCGAGTCTTAACCGATATCACGGGGTTCGTGATCTTCTATCCCAACTGTGATGCCCCCAAAATAGGTATACAACACCCATTCTGAGTCGTCAAATATATGGTACAAAAACAACTACAACTTTATTAATACAATTATCGTACAAAATACAACAACACATAAACTGTGAGTTTAAATACAAATATTGTCATCTAGACAATATCCACACTCAAATAAGTCCTCATTGCAATTATTGGTACACGATTTTATAAAATAATGAGAACTACTAAGACAACTTCTAAAACCATCATTCCATACCCCGACTAGTACTCGCTACATTCTCGCCTCCTAAGAAGAAAAATGGAACAAAAAAAAAAGGGTGAGCTCAACTAGCACAGTAAAGAATATTATGACTAAGATAATATAAAACAAATTATCGTTAGTCCTCAACAGGAAAAAATCTGATAGAATACAATAAACAACAAGTTTTAAATCAATATTCGCAGCGAAAATAACAATTCATTAGAAGAGTTACGTAGAGAATGAAATCTACTATCTTTTATGATTTTAAAAAAGTCCATCATCAATATTTTATCCCTGTAACATCAATCAATATACATCTTAAATCAAATATTCATCTTTGCACTATAGGCCAAAGATATTCATCAGTTGGTTATGTTTATCTCAACACATGTACATCTTTGCATTACGGGCCCAAAGATATTCATAAGAAAATCAACCATCTTTGAACTGCAGGCCAAAGATATTCAGTAATATCATCATTTAGGACTGAGGATGATGAAAAATATTTTAAAGAAAACGAATCCAGTGAAACAAAAGAACAAATATTAAGGATTATTACTTTTAAATGATCCATGTTCAAAAATACTTCATAAATAACTATAGTGAAGTAAAATTCAAGAATGATCAAAACATGGATGCAATCAAAGCTAGTATCCATAATAGATATCTAGAAAAAACCAAAATTTAATTTTTCTGTGAATAGTGCCGTATTCGTGAATAGTGTCGTATACGTGAATATTATCGTATACGTGAATAGTAACCCCGACACTAAAAGACAAAAATTTTCCAAAAAAAATCTTACCAATATTCTGGCATAATGATATTGAAAGAGATAATATCATTTATAAAAAAAATAACATCCCTTACCTCCAAAATGACAGTACTTCTGACTGGAATACTGGATGTAGTGCTGAAGGAAACTTGCACCGTATAACAACACTCAATGTATCAAAATACTCACAAGAATACGCTTGATAATATAGAGAGAGAAGATTTCAATTTCTGGTGTGATTTTCAATTCTAACCTAAGCACTCTATTTATAGAAAAATGCTTAGAACACCAAAGCAGAAAATTTAATAAAATATTAATATAATTATTTTAAATTCATACGCCCACTTTGAAAAACTAAACTCAGCACATTTGCAATACTAGTGGGACCCAACAACATAATAAAAAGATTTTTCTTTAAAAAAAATTAAAACTTCAAAAATCAATTATTCCGGAACTTCGGAACTTCAATAATTCATAATAAATAGCCCTTTTATCAGAAAAATTCAAATCTTATGTCCATTCCATAGGAAATTCAATTATCTACAACTTTGTAGTTTTAAGTTTTTCCAAATTTCAAATGAAATTGGACCAAAAAATCCACATCTGAGACGATTTTATAAAGCTATAATCAAATTCTAGTCGAGAATGGGGTCCACAAAACATGAAAAACATGTTTTTAACATTTATTACAACAAAAATACTCTTCATCCTCATTTATTCATATATCACACATTTATTATAAAAATATCATCATTATTATATTATTATAATATAATAATATATTTAAATAAAATATTTTATCGAAAAAGATAAAATATCAATTTTTCAACAATTGTCACTTTAAAATTTTCTCCATCTATATTCACATAAAATGAATATTTTCCTTATCATATAAATCAATACACTACAAGAAAAAGGTCTATCGGTGGCGCTTTATCTGCGACCACTTTTCGTCAGCAGATAATATCGACTGATCAAATCGATCGACGATAGTCGTCATATAAATCAGGTCATTTGGGATGCACATCAATGACCACTATTAGCTTAATTGATATATATCTGCTGACCATATATGAGCTAATCGAAATAATAAATTTGGTCGCTAAGCTTAATCGACATGGTCGGGGCCAAAGGCGGCGTGGTCCACGTGGCGGCGACCCTTATCGGCGTGACCGCATGATTCATTGATACCTCAATTATTTAATCGTCACTAATAACTATCGTGATCGCATGCGGTCGCTGATATGGAAAAAAATAAAAACCAGATTTTTGCTGTTTTACAGATTTCCCAAAAACTTGTACCTGTTTTGTACCTACTTTATCTCAACACATATACACAACAAGATAAACAACATACACAACAATATAAACATCCATCGTCCACCAAAACATACACCAAACTAGTATATAAACCTTTAAAAACCAATATGATTTAAATAAATATAATAACATTTCAAAACTTGTTTAAGTAACATACAAACATCCAAAGAATGAATATACAAGTACATGCTTATACTATAACTACAAAAGCGATCTAAAGTAGGTAAATCGTCAGCATCATCTCCTCTTTGATCACCACATAATTAACAAAATAATAAAACAAGTTACAAATATAGTAACTATGTTGATCTTGGTATATATAAACATGTAATGCTAAACATGACTATATGAACATGTGATATATATGAATATAAACATGTAATGCTAAACATGACTATATAAACATGTGATATATATGAATATAAACATGTATATATATGAATATAAAATGACAATAAACAAAAGTTGCATTTAAATAGTTTAGTACATAAACATGACAATGATATAAAAAACATGTAATGCTAAACATACATTTCATTTGTTCAAGTGTCGATATGCGATTCGAGAATCATCTTGTATCGTGTTGCGGTTTCATAACCATCATCTGCTTGATTCGATGTCGATTCGATCAATAACTCTTCCTCACCGATTATCAATGTCATCGACACAAGTATTAACTCGAGGATCTAATTACATGTGGTTCATTGTAAATCCTCCACATTTATTATAGTTTGACTATGAAACATCTCTCTTGGTAAATCTCCCCATCAACTACTTCTCTGGGACTACGGCGGGAGTATGAATTACAACTTGCCAATCAGAGGCGGTCATCCTTTTTCTAACGGGACTAGGAGTGTAGTATACTTGTCTTATTTGAGTTGGTAAAACAAGCGGTTCATTAGAAATACGCAGACTATGGAGGTCAATATCGGCGATTCCATATGCATCGACACGTATCCCTTTTACGAATCAAACCAACGGCACTTGAACAAGTGAATATGACCCCCGTACGTGCCCTTGTACAACAACTCTACGATTTCCTCCAACTCCCCATAAAAGGCACGACCAAGCTCATTGTAACAATCTCCTTGAACACACACTCCAAAGTTCGTTGTTCTTTTACCGCGCCCATATGCCTTTGTATGAAATTCACAACCATTTATTTTGTAACCATTGCGGCTGACTTGGTCCTCTGTTCGGGTCCCATAGCTAGGACTTGTACATTAGCCAGGAATCGTTGATCCATGATCAAAGCTTACAAAAACTCCATCTTATTAAATGAAGTCATAGTTAACATGGAGTATATATATATATATATATATATATATATATATATATATATATATATATATATCGTCTTTAAGAAATTGAACTTACTTTGTCCTTTAGCCAGTGCAAATTTTTTATCACGATTGATTTGAATATCTTTATCGATTATCTTAGGGATGCTTCACTTTTAACTCATCATCGTACAATCTATACCATGTTATAAACATTAACATATTGGAATAATTAATTTTCAACTTAAAAGATAAATTATCAAGTTTACATGTGTACCTCACAAATTAAATCGATCTCCTCATGATTGAGAAGAATGTAAGTATATATGACATGTAACTCTTGCTCGAGAGAGGAATATCGTTTCTCTCTTTTCATAAGCTTGCGACCGATAGACAAATATAGAGAGCCCGACCATTTAGTTCAACATTTCCCCATCATCATGTCTCGATACTCGATTGGCCTTTTCAAGACTTCGTCCAGAAAAATAGTGCGAGACAAACGTAGATATCTCATCGAAATCAGTATGCCTCACATATCGACCCCTCGACATAAGCTCTATTCTTCACCTTCCTCTTGGGTTTCCCATCACCCTTTCGAAAGGGTACATCCATCTATATTGAATCGGACCCATGACCACGAGCTTCATAGGGAAGATGGATTTGCAAATGCTCCATGGAGTCGAAAAAAAACCGGGGGAATATTTTTCCGGTTTACGTGATCTCTATGATGTTCTTCTCAAGTATAGACATATCCTTCTCATTTAATGATTTTGAACATAAGTCTTTGAAGAAACGACTAAGATCCATCAAAGCATCCTATATTGGTTTATCAAGCGGATCCCGAAATCTTTATAGGCATGAGTCTCTCCGTGAACACATGATAGTCACACTCTTCATCCCTTGTAATTTCCACAAATTCGTAACACACCTTCCAATGTTTGACGCGTATCCTGTTAGGTTTGTAATATTCAAAACGCAATCAAATTGCAAAAATAATGCGGAAGCGTGTAAAAATCGGAGTTTTAAATTTTACAAACCATATACGGATCACCCTTTATGCACAATTATTAATTAAGCGAAAAGATAAAGAATAAAATCATACCCTTGAAGATCGAGCTTCCTCGGTACAAGTTCACCTCCAAATCCTTTCGCGCGTTCAACTTGAATTCACCGGGTTTGATTCCTTCCTTTGATCAACGTTAGTCACCCAAATGTTTGGCCTCTGGGGTGATCCACCAAGGAAAAAGAATTTTCAAGAAGAAGGGTATTGCTCAACCCTAATTTTCTATCTCTATAGAAAGGCGTACTCTCCCAACTATTGGAATTATTACGTATGTTGTAAAAAGTCAACAACCACACCACCCATAATAAGACTCCTCTTATTTATAGATGTGGGCAACCCACCTTAACAATTAAGGAATTGGGATTTATTTAATTAATTAAATTCTTTTAATTAATTAAGCTCCTAATCTTATTAGGGATAATTAATTAAACTCCTTTAATTAATTTTTCTTTCTAATCCAATTAGGAATAAATGAGAGTAATTATATTAAATTAATTCCTAAACTCTTTTAGAAATTAAAATAATAATAATAATTGTAATAATATTAATAAGACTCCTCTTATTAATTTATATTTAATATTTCAAAAATATTAAATAATTAATATTAAGCTATTTAATTTATTCTATCACCATAGATTAAATTAAATATACATAACATATTATTACGATTATGCCATTAACTTCTTAAATAATTATTCTTCCTTTTATGGTGTGACCCTTTTTTGGTTCTCCATATTAAACCTATTGTGAATAAATCAATTAGAATAATTTTAATCTTATTTAAATAAATAAATTAAATAATTAATTTATTTAAATAAATAATATTTATTCTCTGATAGGGATAAGCCTCCACTTAGCGATCAACGACTTTCCGGATAATATAGATTTCAACATTAATCATAAAAAAGAACCTTTGAGTAAATAGTTCTGCGTCTGATTCAATCCTTCCACCATCTGATGTCCCGATTAAATATAAGACATGGAATTACTTGTCCAAGTCTTATTTTATTTAATTATATGTATTTCGATCCTTAAATGCACACACCAAATAATGCAATTTAGAAACTCCTTTCTAATTTCATTACGCCTTGGCAGAGGACTCTTTGGGTTGTCATTTATCGAATCATATAGGACATTTCTCTTCTTTTAATAAAGTGGTAGATTCTTTATTGATCATACATTATCTCCATATACTAACTTATTATACCCAAGCGTACCCTTTGATATACCTAAGGGTCTTAAGGAATAAGTCAAAGTATAACTCATCATACACAAGATACTATGATGATCTTAAGTCCAAGGATTACTTGTACTACTATCACTACAGAATTCCTATTGACGCAGCAAGTAAAACTACATTAGGTATTCCTTAGCGAGCCAATATTCGATGAACTTATTCTCTAATAAGCACCTACATACTTTCTTTAGTGTCTCCATACAAATGATCATGAGATCAATCATCCTCATCGAATGAAGCAAGCAACGTATGTACACGTGGCGCCCCCAAAATTAGGTATACATCACCCATCTTGGGTCGCCACTTACATGGTAGAATTTAAATACAACTTAATTAACATAAGCGTCAGTATAATATCGACATAAAAGCATGAGTTTAAATACAAATATCATCTACTAGATATTATACAAACTCAAAAAAAGTCCTCATTACAATTATTATCACACTATTTCACGAAATAGTGAGGACTACTAATCTTATCTTCGGGACCATCACTCGTTTTCCGACTAGGTCCCGGCTATATTCTCATTTCACAGAAGAGAGCGGTGAAAGAAAGGGTGAGCTCAACTAGCCCGAGAAGAAATATTATGACTAAGATAATGCGAGAATAAATTATCAATAGTCTTCACAATGTTAAACGATAAAATACAATAAACAACCGGTTTAAGCTGCGGTATGAATAAGCGATCCATTAAAAGAGTCGAGTAGAAAATAAAATCTACTATCTTTTAGGTTTTAAAAGGTTTTTCATCACGGTTATAAATTGAGACTCGACTTTAATAAATATTCCACATCATCGAATCACCCCCGCACTACGGCCAGGATATTCTTTAGTATCGCGACCACAATTATTCATGCACTACGGGCGAGAATATTTGTGTATTCATTAATAATCATGATCATGCCAACAAGCATCCATCAATGCACTCTGACCATTTGAGGATTTTTACCACATCATTTGTAACACTACGGTCGTGATTACATAATAGTCTCGGTCATAATCATACCAAGTCCATCTATGCCTTCTGAGGCCACGGATGACTTTCAACATAATATAAACATGAGGATGATGACAATGATATAAGAATTGATAAAACAAGTTCAAGAATTATTTTATCCAGGGAATTATTAACGTCAAATTAGTAAAATTCAAGAATGATCGGAAGAATATTTCCATGAAAAGATCTTTGGATGAAACGCAAATATCAAGGATATTCTACTAATTTCATGGAGTATAGAAGTCAAAGTTTAACTTATTTGGGTATAATAAAGAATGGAATAACAAAAGAAATCACCATGCATTCGATTGCCCGCGCATAGGCGGGTTATTCAACGGAATAATAATAACGGAACCGGTCGGGTGAAATTCACAATCCAAGCGGGATGTTCCAATGAATAATAAAGATGGAACGGATCCGGTGTAAAACACACGATAGGATATTCCAACGAGAATGATAAAGAGGCGGAACCCGGTCCTGTAAAAAACACGAGACATGATGTTCCAGCGAATAATAAAATAAAAGCGGAACCGGTCCTCAGGTGTAAAACACATGACGGGATGTTCCAACAGAATAATAGAAGAATGTCACCAAGTATAGGGTAAACCACTTATACTGAGTTATTCAATGAGAATAATAAGCAATGGAATAACAACAGAGCTTCTCTTCATGAATAAGAAAGAATAACACCCTTACATTTGGTAGGAGATTGAATCTTTGCGGCGATGTAGTAACAAAATACTCTTCTTTCTTTCTCTTATTCTCTCTATACTTTCTCTCTCTAAGCTTGAATGAATTAAGTGAAAATAATGAAGCCCTAGGCCTCTATTTATAGAAGATTTCTAGCTTAGCACCGCTTAGTGTGAAAAGGCAAGTGGCTTGACGACTAATGATGTGAAAAGAAAAGTGGTTTGGCGCTTTGTAATGTGAAGCGACAAGTGGTTCGGCGCTTTGTAATGTGAAGCGACAAGTGGTTCGACGTCCGGTAAAGGTAATTACTATTAACGAAGGTAAATACTATTGACGGTAAATACTATTCACAAGGGTAATTACTATTGACGAAGGTAATTACTATTGACGAAGGTAAATACTATTCACAAGGGTAATTACTATTGATGAATGTAATTACTATTGACGAAGAGACTCTTAGATGATGACATATGAGCCCCCATAAAATAATCAAACTTACCACAAATCATTTTTTTCATCAACACATATTTAATCTTTCAACAATTATTAATCATTTATAACTTGTCGTCTCGATTATTGATTTAATACTATAACATATTATCTGAGATGATCTTGTGACAATAATTGAATCAATAATATAAGAGATATTATCGTGAATTCTCGTAGCAATAATTGAGCGTATTGAGTGACTTCTCACGTAAGCATCAATAATCAATCTGAGTGTCTTCTTATGCAACTACGGCATACATCGTGTACTTTTACCACCGGGTAGTTCAGCGGTTTTAACGGTAACACCTCTGCCGTTATTTTTATAAAATGTTTTTATCGTTTTCTCAATCAAGCAATAATTACATTGTGGGGTCCACCAATGATTGAGCCGTTATGCGAATATTCCTAACAAAAGAATATTCCCAGACCAAACGAATATTTTATAACAACTTGCATACTTTGCAAAATTTATAAATATTACCCACAACTATAACATTATATCAAATTTATTCCATAATATTCAAAATAATATTTATAGAAAAATTTCATCTTTATTTATAAAAGCTTGGGTCTTACAACCTCCCTTCTTATGAAATTTAAGCCCTCAAAATTAGTGCGTGCATGCACAGGTATATCGAAGAGGTAAGGATACCTTGATTTCATTTGATTCTAACTCCCAGTCATTTCCTCGACATCGTGGTTCCTCCACAAAACTTTGACTTGAGGTATAACATTGGAGCGTAGAATATGTTCCTTCTTATCCAAGATTTGAGCAGGAACCTCTTTATGGCGCCCCCAAAATTAGGTATACATCACCCATCTTGGGTGCCACTTACATGTAGTGCAATTTAAATACTGACTTATTAACATAACTTTATTGTATAATACAACATAAAGCGTGAGTTTAAATACAAATATCGTCTACTAGATATTATACAAACTCAAACAAAAAGTCCTCATTACAATTATTATCACACTATTTCACGAATAGTGAGGACTACTAATCTTATCTTGAGGACCATCACTTTCGTTTCCCAGGCTAAATCTAGCTATATTCTCATTTCACGAAGAAAACGGTGAAAGAAAGGGTGAGCTCAACTAGCCCGGATGAAATATTATGACTAAGATAATGTAAAATAAATTATCAATAGTCTTCAACAATGTTAAACCGATAAAATACAATGAAACAAACCGGTTTAAGCTGCGGCCGAATATGCGATCCATTAAAAGAGTCAGTAGAAAATAAAATCTACTATCTTTTATGATTTTAAAAGGTTTTTCATCATTGTTATAGTGAGACTCGACTTTAATAAATAATCCACATCATCGAATCACCCTACCGCTTCTGACCCGAGGATATTCTTTAGTATCGCGATCACAATTATTCTGCGCACTACTGCCAAGAATAGTTGTGTATTCATTAATAATCATGATCATGCCAACAAGCATCCATCAATGCACTACTACCACTGAGGTTTTTTTTTACCATCATTTGTAACATTACGGTCCATGATTACACCGAATAATCCACAGTCATAATCATACCAAGTCCATCCATGCTCTACGAACCTGAGATGACTTTAAAAAATATAAAAATGAGGATGATGACAATGATATAAAAATTCAATAAAACAAGTTCAAGAATTATTTTATCCGAGAATTTTTAACGTCAAATCATCGGCATGATCTTCTTTGTAGAGTAAAATTCAAGAATGATCGGAAGAATATTTCCATGAAAAGATCTTTGGATGAAACGCAAATATCGAGGATATTCTACTAATTTCATGGAGTATAGAAATCAAAGTTTTAACCAATTTGGGTATAATAAAGAATGGAATAACAAAAGAAATCACCATGCATGCGGTACTTGCGCGTAGGCGAGTTATTCAAACGGAATAATAATAACGGAACCAGAATTCGAATGAAATTCACACAAGCGGGATGTTCCAGCAGAATAATAAAGATGGAACGGATCCGGTGTAAAACACACGAGATAGGATATTCAGCGGAGAATGATAAAGACGGAACCGGTCCTGTAAAACATGACGGGATGTTCCAACGAATAATAATAAAAAGCGAAACCGAAGTCCGGTAAAAAACACGCGACGCAGGATGTTCAATGAGAATAATAGAAGAATGTCACCAAGTATAGGGTAAATCACAGTATCTGAGTTATTCAATGAATAATAAGCGATGGAATAACATAAGGATTTCACCAAGTATAGGGTATCTGCGTATCACGGTTATGTATAGGGTATGCCACTTTTACGGGTTATTCAAATAGAATAATAGTGAATGGAATATGAAGTTCTCTTCGAAGAAAGAATAACACCCACTTAGTAAAAAAAACCGAATATAGAAGTAGTGAAGTAGCGAATATACTCTTCTTTTTCTATAACTTTCTCTATATAACTTCTCTCTATAATTTCTCTCTCTGTAGTTTGATGAATTAAGTAAGAAAATAATGAAGGAATGAGCTTATTTATATAGAAAATGGAATGCATAAGTAACTAATCCATGAATGGTCCAGATTGATTTACTTTAATCGGACGGTCCATATTTAAAGCAAAATCTTTTAAATAAAATATAATATATTCTATTTATATAAAACATTTTACTATGCAAACACTATGCAAAACACTATGCAACACTATGCATAATAAAATATAATATATTTTATTTATAAAATAACTTTAATAAAGTATTACATTTTATATAAAAAGATGTTTACATTTTATTACGTTAATAATACTGAATAAAACAAAACGTCATTATCATTATAATAATTCATATTATTAATCGACCGATAATGGAATCAAACTAAGTGACTTCTCACATAAGCGTCAATAATCAATACAGGTGTACTTCTTATGCGACCCACACGTATTACTATACTTTTACTACTGAAAGTAGTTCAACAATATCAACGGTAAAACTTCCGCCGTTATTTCAATAAAATATTTTTGTCTTTTTCTCGATTAAATGATAATTACATTGTGTCTCCTGATGATTGAGTAGTTATCGAATATTCACTCTAAAAACCGAATATTCCCCTGACCAATCGAATATAATATAACCACTTGTATACTTTGCAAAATTTATAAATATTACCTACAACTATAACATTATATCAAATTATTCCATAATATTCAAAATAATATTTATAGAAAATTCATCTTTATTTATAAAAAACTGGGGTCTTACAACCTCCCTTCTTATGAAATTTCACCCTCGAAATTAGAATGCACATACTGGTATGTCGAAGAGGTAAGGATACCTTGATTTCATTTGATTCTAACTCCCAAGTCATTTCCTCAACATCATTGGTTCCTCCATGAAAACTTTGACTTGAGGTATAACCTTGAGCGTAGAATATGTTCCTTCTTATCCAAAATTTGAACAGGGAACCTCTTCATACGTCGAATCTTCCGCTATTTAAATGGGTTCTAACTCAATAATATGGTTCGGTCTTTCACATATTTACGTAACATGGATATGTGAAAAGCGTTATGAACACGAGACATATTTGGCAGAAAGTCGGTCTATGGGCCACGCCCTACTCGATCGAGGATTAAAATGGGCCAGATGAATCGAGGATTAAGTTTCCCTCTCTTTCCAAATCTTGTAACTCCTTTCCATGGAAGCAACTTTTAACAACACATGATCTCTATATTGAATTCCACGTCCTTTCGATGAAGATCGGCCATAACTCTTTTATCGATTTTGTGAGGTTTTTATCGTTGTCGGATCGTTTGAATCTTTTAGTAGTTATACGTACCAACTCCGTCCCAACAACGTTGCTTCACCCACCTCATCCCAAATCTTGGAGAATCGACACTTTCTTCCGTCTGGCTCGAATGGAGCCATGCGATACTTGCTTGATAAGCTTTGTTGTTGTAGGAAAACTCCACCAATGGTAAAACTTGTCCCAACTCCCTTGAAATCAAGAACCACGAGTCTTAATAGATCTTCAAGAGTTTGAATAGTCCTCTCCGATTGTCCGTCAAAATGCGAGGATGATATCTTAAAGCTAAATCGTGAAAGTCCGTGCCCATAGCTTTTTGCAAACTAACCCAAAATCGTGAAGTGAATCTTGGGTCTCGATCGAAACTATGGATCTTAGGCATACCATGTAGATCTTCTGATCTCGTTTATGTACATCTGAGCAAGGCGTTCAAGTGTATAAGTTTCTCGTGTCGGTAAGAAATGAAGCGGACACGGTCAATCTATCAACAATGACCCAAATCGCGTCAATGCCTTGAAAACCTTAGGAAGGCCGTTACTTGAAATCCATAGTAATGTGCTCCCTTTCCATTCTGGAATTTCAAGTGGTTGCAATGGACCTTTTGGTACTTGATGCTCGCTTTAACTTCGTTGACAAGTTAGACACCTTGAGATAAACGCATATGCTCTCTCTCTCTCTTCATATTGCTCCACCAAAATGTATAGCCGAATATCATGATACATTTTGGTACTCCCGAGATGGATTGCAAATGGTGTGTTGATGCGCCTCCATCATGATATTATACTTTAAATCGAATTCGTTAGGAACACAAAGTCCGGAGTTGACTCGAAGTATTCCTTCTTCATCGATTCTTGCTTGTAGGAATAGCACCTCTTGCAGCTTTCTTTTTCATACGCATCGGTACTCCAGTGCATAGCTTGAGCGACTTTAACTTTATCGATTAAAAGTCGGTTCTACTCAGTATATTTGCTATCATCACATCGTCCCTGGAGTCTTTAACTCTATCTCCATCCTTTGCAAGTCACACAAAAATGGGCCTTTGTGTTGACATAACGCACTTTCGTGCTTGCATCGATCTTCTACTCGATGCATCGGCTACCACGTTCGCTTTTCCGGGATGGTATTGGATGGTATGATCATAATCTTTCAACGAGTTCAAGCCAACGTCGTTGTCGCGTGTTGAGTTCCTTTTGAGTGAAGAAATATTTGAGGCTTTTATGATCAGTAAAAGATCTCCACTTTCTCCCCATACAAGTAATGCCTCCAAATTTTAAGTGCAAAGACATAATGTTTGCCAACTCCAGGATCATGAGTAGGATAATTCCTCTCATATTCTTTGAGTTGTCGCGAGGCATAGGCTATAACTTTTCCATGTTGCATAAGAACACATCCCAACCCTTTGCTTTCGAAGCATCCTTGTAGATGACAAATCCTCCGAGGCAAATGGTATTGTCGAGCAGTCTTTGAAATAAGTCTCTTCTTGAGTTCTTGAAAACTCTTCTCACATTCTTCGCTCCCAACTTGAACTTTGTATCTTTTCGAGTCAATTTGGAGTCGATGGAGTAGCGATTCGAGAAAATCCTTCCACGAATCTCCGATAATAACCAATTAAGCCGAGAAAGCTACGTGCTTCGGTCCAACGATTTAGGTT
>JAINUW010000266.1:0-90422 GCA_020205615.1 Panax quinquefolius | reverse complement strand
TATATTGATTTTTCTAACCGCTTTATCCTAAAAAGCTTTAGTTCGCATTGGTCGCTCGTTAACGTGATCCCTACACAGGACATGATGAAGATCCAAAAACGAGGGCATCTTATAAAAGCGGCTTGCGAAAAGGCTGAATCTACAATGGTGTTTAATACGCTGGGGGTAAGTATTTGCTCTCTCTTTGGCTAGGGTTGGTATGGATTAATTTCGTATTGTTTGTGAGAATTCTTGAAGGAGAAAAAAGGGTTTTTACGAGGAGGGTTTGTTGAAAGGGTAGGAGGCAGGAGGGTTGGTTGTGGAGAGGTGGGCTCGCGTGTGGCCGCCCCCAAATTGGGTATCATCCTTACGTGTTGGGTGGCGGATCATAGTCTGAATTGAATACAACTTACTAATATAAGCGTAAATGCAATCGTGACAACACATCAAGCTGTGAGTTTGAATCTGATATTATCTCACTAGAAGATTATACAAACTTCGAAGAGAGTCCTCATTACAATTATTATCACACTATTTCCCTGCGAGGAATAGTGAGGACTTCCTGTCTTATCCTACGGACCAGTCACTCATAGGTTCAAAGGCTGGGTCATTTATATTCTCATTTCTGAAGAAGGCAAAAAGTGAAAGGAAGGGTGAGCTCAGCGAGCCCAGATAAGAAATATTATGACTAAGATAATGCGAGGAATAAATTATCATTAGTCTCAACAATCAATAAGCGATAAAATATAATTGACATCACGTTTAGCTGCGGTAGAACAACGATCGATAAAAGAGTCAGTAGAAAATAAAATCTACTTATCTTTTATGATTAAAAAGGTTTTCATCCTTTGCATTATCGGCGAGACTTCGACAATAAATATTCCACATCATCGAATCACCTACTTGCATTTCTACGGCGAGGATATTAACTAGTGTAAAAGACCCACAAGTGTCTCTATGCCTTTCTGGGCAAGAATATTTGTGTATTCATTAATGCGATGCGTGATCGTGCCGACAAGCGTCCGTATCGATGCTTCTACGGGCTGATGATGACTTTTACCACATCACTTGTAACATTACGGTCGTGATTACGAATAATCACGGTAAGCAATCGCCTGCCAAGTCCATCCCCCATACACTACTAGATCCACGGATGACTTTTAATGACAAAAATATAAACATGAGGGATGATGACGATGATAAGAATTTGATAAAGCAGAGTTCAGAATTATTTTATCCGAGGAATTATTAAAGTCAAATTGTCCGACATGATCTTTGTTTTGTAGAGTAAAATTCGAGAATGATCGGAAGAATATTTCCATGATGAAAGATCTTGGATGAAAGCGCAGAAATATCGAGGATATTACCCACTAATTTCATGGATTATGAAGTTAAAATTTGCTTATTGAGTATGGCAATAAAGAATGAATATGAAAAAATCACCGTAAATGCGGTGCCCGATATGACGTGGTTATTCAGCGAATAATAATAACGGAACTAGGTCGAGGCGAAATTATGCATCGGCGAGGATGTCTTCAACAGAATAATAAAGAATGGAATAACAACGAAATCACTATAAATGCGGTGCTTGGCGTGAGGCAGTTATTCAATGAGAATACTAATAAGACGGAATGGAATCAAAGTGAAATTACATATGAGCGGGATATTCAAGAATAATAATAGAAGCGGAACCCGGGTTTGGCGTAAAAAGCAGCGAGGGTGAGAATATTTAAGCGAATAATAAAAGGCGGGTCGGTCGGCGTAA
The DNA here is from genome assembly GCA_020205615.1 of Panax quinquefolius. Classification (NCBI taxonomy): domain Eukaryota; kingdom Viridiplantae; phylum Streptophyta; class Magnoliopsida; order Apiales; family Araliaceae; genus Panax; species Panax quinquefolius. The sequence goes on along the minus strand of JAINUW010000266.1, from coordinate 88,678 downwards.
AGCAGCCTGAAAGCAGGGATATTCAGCGAGAATAATAAAGATCGGAATAATAGAAGAATGTCGCAAGTATAGGGTAGCCGTTAGTATCGAGGTTATTCAGACAAAATAATAAAGAATAAGATAACATAGTTATATAACCGTGAATCTGAAAAAGAATAACACCGCTACGAGTATATGAATAATATTCCTTACCTTAAGAAGGAAATCTTGGATATATAAGTAGTGAAGTAGCGAATACTTTCTTCTTTCTCTACATGGTTTATCTCTGAGTTTCGATGAATTAAATAAGAAAATAATGAATGAATGAAAGCTTCATTTATAGAAAATGGAATGCATAATAACTAGCTTCGTGAGCGATTAAAGTTGATTTACTTTTAATCGGCAGTCCGTATTTAAAGCAAAATCTTTTAAATAAAATATAATATATTCTATTTATAATCCTAATAAAGCGAATAACTTTATAAAAAGATTTTCTTATCACGAAACCTTATCACGATCCTTATCTGAACAACTATGCGTAATAAAATATAATATATTACAATTATTATGCAATAAAGCGAGATAATTTTAAAAAAGTATTACTGTTTTATATAAAAAAGATTTTACTATGCGAAAATCTATCACAGACTATTTTATCATAATAGAATATAATATATTACTATTTATAGAATAACTTTATAAAAGTATTACATTTTATATAAAAAGATTTTACGTATTATTACATTAATAATACCAATAAAGCTGAGTGATTTATCACGTAAGCATCGATACGTAATAGTGTGTCTTAACTCTTATGCGACCCGTGCGTATTCATACTTTTAATACTTAGGGTGTTTGATGAGTTAACGGTAAAACTTCATAGATTATTTTAATAAAAAGTATTTTTGTATCGTTTTCTCGATCAAGCAATAATTAGTTGTTAAGGGTCCTGATGATTGTGTAAAGAGTTGAATACCGCAGTAAAGCGAATATTCCACAGGCCAATTGAATATTATATAAGAACTTGCGTTACTGCAAAATTTATAATATTACCCGTAACTATTTTATCGATTTCACTCCGTAATATTCAAAAATAATGTTATAGAAAATTCATCTTTATTGAAAATGTTGAGGTTTACGATCTCCCCGCTTCTATGTAAATTTAAGCCACTCGAAATTAGAATTAAATTACATTCTATGTCCAAAAGTGAGGATACTGATTTCATTTGATTCTCTAACTCCCAGTCGTTTACTTCGACATCGTGGTTTCTCCATGAAAACTTTGACTTGAGGTATAACGCTTGAGTGCGTAGAATATGTTCCTTTTACCCAGATTTGAGCAGGAACCTCTTCGTACGTCGAATCTCTTAGCTATTTCGTCAGTTCAACTTCGATAATGTGGTTGGTCTTCCACATATTTACTTAACATGGATATATGAAAAGCGTTATGAAAGCGAGACATATTTGGCCAGTAAGCGAGTCGAATTACATATGTAGCGACCCCAAAATAGGTCCATTCCATCAACCCGTTCGAGTAAATCATACGTAGTGCGGAAAAACAAACTACAACTTTATTACAACAATTGTCGTGCAAAATACAACTGAACCACGTATCTTTGTGAGTTTGGATACAAATATATACCTTATCCTAATGTTGCGTCCTGATGACACCTTACATAAAGGTATAGTCAGCATGTTTTAGAAATTAGAATCTTTAGGAAGTGCTCGAAACCCTTCGTACATGGGAGGCGTATTTTAGGTTATGGTAGATATCATATGGCCAGAAATTATCCTTGGTTGACTGATAGACCCCCGAAGAAAAACAAGAAGATTCTTGTCGTATTCTTCCAAATGGTGAGTCTTCTCTTGACATATCATTATCTCCCTTGTCTACAATTGGGTATTATACTCCAAACAAACACCAAGATTATATAAGTAGTGCTTGTAAATATACTTTCGACGAATAGTGGATGAGCACAACCGTGTCTTATGATAACCGCAGTTTGTATGTCGTTAGACATCTTGTATGAATATGACAAAACACCCTTCGAAGTTGGGTTTGCCTCACCTATTTAATTCACAAAAATAACTATTAAATGATGTATAAAATCTGACACACTAAAGCCCTCAATAAAATTATTTTCATACTCTTTAGGGGAGAACCTCAACAACTATAGACCATAATTATTCCACTTGTTATTCACCCGGCCGACACACTTTTATTACACCAGAAAATTGTGAAACAAAGGGGTGAAACCCCGAACTTTCAACTCTTATAAAGAATATTATGACTAAAGATAAATAAACTTATCAATAGTCTTCGCTCTGATAATAGAATCGAAGATTTAGAACATATGGTAGATGATAAAACTTTTGAACCATAGTTGCGTTGGAATTAAGCATGATCCATTAGAAGAGTCGAATAGACCGTAAAATCTATTATCTTCTCCAGTGTTAAAATCCGCAGACAATGTTTTATCCTGTAACATCAATCAATGAATTCCTTTCACGATGATCATATAACTATAATCATGTCGTATTGTAGTTCTAAATTCACTTTCTCGTCGGGAATAGAGAAATTTTCATCACTGTCTTTACACACGAAACATCGAATATCATGGTTATACGAAATCCGCGAGTTCTGTTCGTAATCATACTTAATAAATTCATCTTTGCACCGCGGGTCAAAGATATTCATCAACAGTTCATCTTTACCTTTCTGAGGGCTAAAGATATTCAGCAACCGAGGTCATCTTTGCATTCTGAGGCGAAGATATTCATCGATAATTCATTCACAATACGAAATTTAAAGATATTCAACAACGAATTAATCTTTGCATTACGACGCGAAGATATTCATCGATAATTCATCTTTTTTGCTCGGGCTAAAGATATTCAATAACAGTCGTCTTTGCATTACGAGCGAAGATATTCATCGATAATTCATCTTTTACCTTCTGAATTAGATATTCAAACTTTGAACAGTCATCTTTGCATTCTGAGCAAGATATTCGTGATAATTCATCTTTTTCTGCTCTGAGGCTAAAGATATTCAACAACAATTAATCTTTACTGCCTGAGCGAAGATATTTATATATCGAAAAATCGTAATCATTTGAAGTTATATATGATAATTATAACCATGTTGATCGATCCACCTTTGCACTTAAGCTAAAAATATTCAATTGTAAATTGATAGTGGTCATGATCGTACCGATCCCGACAATTCGACTTTTTGCTCTTTCTTGGCGAAGAACCTATGGTCGCGTCGTACCGATAATCTACCCATCTTTCTTTCAAGTCGAAGAGAAATATCATCATTAGGGTTATAAGAATGTTATATAAAAACAATATAATCAAAACATGGTTTTAATTTCAGAGTAAGATTCAGCCGTCAGCGATAATTTGGTGGGAGAAAAACCCGATTTGTTGTGAATAGTACCCGTGTTAAATGCATAGTCCGTTATCGTCGTAGTAACTCGACCACGAAAAGATAAAGTTTAAGTAATAAAATTCATATCCATATTTATAACACCTTAATCTAAATGTTATAAATCATTAGAAATCTCATAATCTAATATTATTAATATTATAATAATATTTTAATCATTTCTCGAAACTTATAAATAATTTAATCGAATTATTTACACTTTAATAATTAATACATTTAATCATCTAAAATACGAAACTCATAAGATTTTATCATCATTAGCGAAACCCTCGTAAAAATGCGCATATATATATATATGATTCTCGAAACCGATAAATCATATTTTTCCAATTTCTTACTTCACGTAACATATTTAATTCATTTACTCCTTAACTAGAACATTTTCATGAAAAATACCAAATCAGTTCTAAAAATATTTCTTTTGGGATTTAGCGTAAAATAGTCCCATATTGAACATATATTTTTCTCAAAATTTTAAAAATTCATTTACTATTTTAAATATGGCCAAAAACCACCAGAATATTTAAACATTTATCATAAATTGTACTTTTATCCAAAATTTCCGAAATTCACAGTCTGTTTGATATTATATAGATGTCTCTCGATAAAAATTTCATCAATTTTGGAGTTAACATGAGAGTTATAAATAGTTACTTTTAAAATAGTCTTTTCTCATAAAATCATAACTCTAATCTATACATCCAAAAATACCTCAAAATAATCGTGGTGGTGTAAAATTCGAGAATGATCAAAACATGGATCTGATCAAAGCTAGTATCCAGAATAGATATTACTTAGACGAAAAGAAGAAATTTTATTTTTTAAATGAATAGTCTTATTATCGTGAATAGTCTTAGGTATCGTGAATAGTAACTCCAGACACCAAAAGATAGAAATTCCACAAAAACATCTTCAAACTTCATGAATAGTACTAAGTGAATAGTAACTAAATGAATAGTAACTCGTGAATAGTAACTTCGTGAATAGTAACTTCATGAATAGTAACCTGACGTGAAAAAGTTCCAAATTTGATAAAAACTTCGGATCGACATTTCGACGTAATGATATTGAAGAAATAATATCATTCTGAAAAAAAAAATATCCACTTCCACCTTTTTACCTCGAAAAGGAATACCTTTGAACGGGATATAGGATATATCATCTTTGAAGGAAACTTCAATTTGATGAATTATCGACTCGATAATCTAGAGAAGAGAAAACTTTGTTTTACGGTGTGATTTTCAATTCTAACAGCCTCTGTTTATAGGAAAATGTTAGCGTAGCCAGAAGAGACTTGACACTGTTACACGATGGCTTTACCTTTATATTCCACCCACCAAAAATCGGCCATCTTCCCCACAACCAGAGTGGGGCCCACTCAATTCTAAATTTTCCACCAAAACCTAATTTCAAGATCGGTCACCTCTTAAAATTCATAACAAATTATACGCTCATTTTAACGGTTCAAAATTTGTGAACATATACTTTCAACTTATATCGTTATAACATATCCAAAAATCCCAGCGATCAGCGGTCCGGATTAAAATTATAACTCACGTAATAAAGGCTGTAAAAACGATTTGATCTTTTAATACCTCGATCGGGCAAAATCGATAAAATACCTCAACATTAATTCCTTCATTTATAACCATAAATAAATCCATCATTTATATCCACATCAAATAAATATTTCATTGTCATATAAATCAATAATTAATTATTCATAAATAACATTATAGAATCCAATAATGGCAATGAGGCGGTTCCGGAAAGAGGGGCTTTCGATAAAATTTCTCACTTCTTGGTGCCTTGATTAGGTGATAAACCTCTCGCCTTAGCGAAACTTTCTGAACATTGCCAATAATGCTTATCTAATAATATTATTCAAATAATATGAATTATTGATCGATAATGGAATCTTGTGCGTGACAATTATTGAACAACAATATAATATAAAATATCAACGCATCGATTATTGAATCGATAAAATAAAATATTGAGCGATGATTCTTTGTAACAATTATTGAGTAGTGCCTTACTACGTAAGAATCGATAATTGAAAATCTTTTGTATCTGAGTAGTGCTTCTCTTTATGCAACAATAGCGTATTACTTTATTTTACCAATAGGGTATTCAGCGATGTTAGCAGATAACAATTACGTCGTTATTTATAAAAACTTAATTTAGTCGTTTTCTTCATGAAAGCGGTTATTACATTATGGGGCCCGTAAATGCATTTATGCTTGGTAAATGCGAATATTCCCAGAAGCGAAAAGAATATTCGCGACCCGACGAATATTCCCAGACAATGATAGATATTTTATAACCAACACGTGTATTTTGAAAAAAAATTCATATATCACCACCCTTAACTTTAACCTTTTATCAATTTAACCATTTTACTAAATAGGAAAATTGAATACTTTTATTTCATAAAATTAGGGGTCTTACATATAGGCGCGATTCTACTTTTCGATCGAGGATTAAAAAATGGTAGATGAATCGAGGATTGAAACTTTCCTCTCTTTTCCAAATCTCGTAACACCTTTCCATACATAGCAACCGTATGTAACAGCGATCTCTATATATCGAATTCCGTCCTTTCGATGAAGATCGGCATAACTCTTTAATAAGATCTTGTGAGATTTTTATCGTTCTTGGGATAATTTGAATCTTTTCGTAGTCATTTGACTGACTCTGGTCCCAATGACGCGTTCTTCACCCACCTCATCCCGGACATCTTTGGAAGCGACACTTTTTCCATACAATCGCTTGAATGGAGCCATGCCCATACTTAACGATAAGCTATTGTTGTAGGAAAACTCCACGATGGTAGAACTTGTCCCCGAACTTCCTTGAAATCAAGGACCTGAGTCTTAATAGATCTTGAGAGTTTGAATAGTCTCCTCCATTTATGTAAAATCAAAATCCGAGGATGATATCTTAGAAACTAAATCGTAAATCTGTTGTGGCTTTTTGCAAACTAACCCCGAAAATGTGAAGTGAATCTTGGGTCTCGATCGAAAACTATGGATCTTGGCATTCAATACAATCTTAAAACCTCGTTTATATGCATCTGACGAGGCGTTCAAGTGTATAAGTTTACCGTATCGGTAAGAAAATGAAGCGGAACTTAATCGATCTCCTCAGCAATGACCTAAATCGCATCAATGCCTTAAAAACATTGGGAAGACCCGATAATGAAATCTATGGTAATGTCTCCCACTTCCGTTCTGGAATTTTAAGTGGTTGCGATGGACCTTTTATTACTTGATGCTCCGTCTTGACTTCGTTGACCACGTTAGACACCTTAAGATAAGCAATTGTTATCTCTCTCTTATTATTGCCCCACCAAAATGTATAACCGAAGATGGCGATACATTTGGTACTCCCGAGATGGATTGCAAGCGATGTGTTGTGCGCTCCATGACATTGATTTTATCTTATTAGTTCCCGGAGGCACATAGATCTAAAGAGGGGGTTGAATAGATCCTTTTATTTCAAATACTTTTTACGGTTTATGATGTATTGTTCATATTAGAGTATATGACAAACATAAGAATCTTTTTAAAACTGCAATGAATAAGTAAAAAGATTCCCCTTCTTTGATATATTCATAATCATACGTTACATGATCATTGGGTTAGTTTTAGTTGTATGCGGTTAAAATATACATGCATGATTATAGCGATTATAGACATAATGTAAATGACATAATGTAAAAAGACACAAAGAGGTTTTAAGTGGTTCGGAGACTCGAGCTCTAATCCACTCTTACGCTTTCAACTAGCGAGTTTCCACTAAGGAAGGGCAGCACCACAGATCTCTCGATTCCTTTAAGGCCGTGACCTTGGGACTTCGATTCCTTTAGAACTCTTGAAAGCCGATGCCTTGGGACTCTTACAGTTCCCAAAGAACTCTTGAGCCAATGAGGCTTGGAACTTCCCGTTTAATCCCTGCGGACAAGGACCCTTTGGCTTCTGCTTTGTTTAGTCCCTCCCCACGAGGACCACTTTAGCCCTCTTCATTTAGTCCCTACGGACAAGGACCCTCGAGTCCACAGCTTCGTTGAGTTATTTGTTTGTTGTTGTTGGAGTCGGTCTTTGGCTGCTTTAAGATGTCTTCGTACTCTGAACATCTTATCCTAGCGACTTGGCTTGATCATCCTTGAAGAAGCGGTTGAGTGTTGCATGATGCTCGACTTCTTAGGTTGCTCAACTACTAGGATGACCCCTTGATGAGCGCCTTGAAGATTATTCTCCTTGGTACTTGATGGCTGCATGCATGAGGGGCTTACAAGATGGTATAAGCTCTTACGTAAAGGTACTTAAAAGCTTTCTCATGCTTGACACCAAGATGGCTTTTGATCTCCCCTGCTTGCTTTGCTCGATGCCTTCCATGATGGACTTGCTTTAAGATTGATAGTAATCTCTTCTGTTTTGTCTTAGAGTCTTCCCGATGGACATCCAGATGGCGTGATGTTCTTACTTTCTCTCATTGTTCATAATACTCTTCATGTAGTAGAACTCTCACTTCTACATAGTAGAACTCACACCTCTACTTCTTGGTTGATCGACTTTTGAGTGTTCTTGGTGGATGCGTGGAGAGTTAGCCTCTGGACTCACTATCACTTGATTCGATCGGTCGACCTTCTCTCCAAACTCCATGACTCCAAGTAGCCTTTGATCTTTGAAACTCTTACATTTATACATCTTCCCAATTCTTCCATTGGAAAGTAGCAGGTTGGAAGCTATTCAAATGACTTCAGAGATCTCGAGTTGCTTGAGGTGAAGCCTTGATGTGACATGTCATACTTTTTACGACCTTCTAGGTCTACTTTTTCACCTACCTGTCGGATGTATCCTTTCTTGTCTTGGGCGGAGTTAAAGACTTTATCTCTTGATTTCTAGATCGAGTTGTCCTTTTACATTGATGCTCTTTCAATAAGCACTTGTTGAATATTACTCTCGAGATTAAGCGGTTGCCAATGCTTCGGTCTTGGTATTGAACTCTACGATTACGATGCGTGTCTTGAGGACTGATCGTAGTGTCTTGTTGAGTGTTGCTCGTTGGTTGGTAGAGTTAACACTTCTGATCCGGAAGAGTGTTGATTGGATCTTGATGTAGAACACCCTTCCTTGTATTATGCGATTCTTGATACTTACATTTGCTTTGGCCGGTTCTCGAGATCTTTGATGGCACGATTCCTTGTCCTGGTCCCCTTGCAGATATTAAGACACTTGATTTGTGGTGCGTCCGAACTTTACTTTCTCCTTGTGATCTCCCGTTCACTTATCATGATGATCGACACCTGACTTAATCACTTTAGCCTTGATTTTTGGAGGCGGACCCGATATCTCGGTTCACTTTCCATCGGTCCGCTTCTTTGTTTGGCAAACACTCACGATCTTGGTTACTTCGAAGGTCGTTGTCTTCTTCCATTCTCTTGTCGTGACTACATTAAGTGACTTTTCCTTGAATCATTTGTTGAAGTCTTCTTGAATCATCTTGTGGAAGACTTTATCACGAATGGCCTTTCAACTCAATCTTGATCTTTGATTGGATTATTGCTTAGTTCTCTGCTTGCTTTGCATGTCATTCGTTGAGTGCTCTCTGGTTCCACTACATGGATTGCATCTTTGCGGTGCCAACCGGAGGCTTCCCGTGCCTTTGGATATTACGGGAGTGCTCGTTCGTTGAGAATAGTATCTCTATTCTATCGATCTGACTTAGCATTGTGAGCACTTCTTTTGGAGTCGTAGTTCTGCACTCTGTGATTGACTTTGGTATGTGCGGATACCTTCGATCCCTCGATCGGATCTTGACACTCTACGATTTACGCCTTTGCTTGTTGTCTTCATCGATCTTGCCCGACTACGATCTGTGCATTAATTGATGGACTCTACGATCTCGAGTGTAGCCTCGATCCTTGTCTTGGCTTTGGCATCGCTGAACTTCTACGACTCGAGTGTAGTCTACGCTTTCATACTTGGCCGTCGGATAGTCGTTCGGCATGATGCGAATTTGTCTCTACGATTACGAACATGACTTCCTCGGCCACACTCGATCCAGAGAAAGCTCTTCTCGACACACTGATCCTTCTTGTTTCCCCGGAAGTCTCTGAACTCAGAGATCTCACTATCTTGCATACTCCTATTACCTTTCCGATAGCTCCGAGTTAACTCGACTCTCTGGCGGACTCGACTTTTAGTGCAATTGCTCGGCAGATTAGACTAAGCCTATCTATTACAACATAAGATCAACCTAACATCTTGATCTTTCTATATTTATAGTCCTTGTACATCATTTCTTTTAAGGACTTTCCTGAAAGTTGTTTTGCTTATGTAGGATCAACCTAACATATTTGATCAATTCATTCTAAGTCCTTGTACATATATTTCTATTATCTATCAAAGGACTTCTGACTTTTCTTCATGCAAGCATACTTGCTATTCATTCATATATATATATATATATATATATATCATAATCAAATCATATATTAAATAGGAATATCATTTCACGTGTTTATTCTGACACAATCTCCCCTATTTGATTATGACCAAAAACAATAAAGTGCATATCATGTTATGAATGAATCTTAGATACGATGGCGATTGTATTTCTAAGCAGTTAATCATGAATGTCATTTATATTGATATGGCAATTATATATTAAGACATTCTACATCCTCGGATCCGAGAACATTTCTTAACAATTTAGAGATGTACCTCCTTGGCTCCATGTGTGTTTCCGGGATGCTTGTTGATCATTCTTTCATCTTTATTCTACTTCTTTTGCTCTTGCTCCCCCTCGATGATGATCTTCTATCTTTGCTTGGCTCCCTTCATCACCTTTACGATCTGGCTCCCTTTCACCTTCTATGATTTTGGTATCATCATCTTCAGCTCCCCCTCGGATGATGATTCTTTATCTCTTCTTCTTACTCTTCTTCTTTGACTTCTTCTCCCTTAACCCTTTCTCCTTCTTCTTTCTTTTCCCTCTTTTCTCCCCTTTTGTCATCAATCATTTGAGAGAGGCGCTCCATGTTGGACGTAAAATTTCCTCCATCGGTAGGAGGAGTTTCTGACTTCAAACTTTAGTTCTTCTTTGTCAGAGTTCAAGTTGCACTGAAGAAGGACTGCTTAGATCGTCAATCTTGTCGGAGAGGGCTTCGATCTGCTTTGCGTTGGCTCTGAACTTGTAGAGCTTCGCCCCGATCTTGGATGGCCTTCGATAGATGTTATCTCTCTTGGAGTTTGAGAGATACATCATTGAAAATAGCTTGAAGCTTGTCTTTGAAAGAATCATCTCCTCATTGCCCCGCTTACGTGATTCTTCGATGGCATAGATATCTTCTTCTTAATCATCGAAGCTCTTCATAGTTCTGCTCCCCAAAGCGGTTTGATCCTCTTGATTGGTAGCTTGATTATAGGCGATGGATTGGACTTGTCTACGATTGTCATCTTTTGACATGGTTTCAAATGTTCGATAATCTCAAACAATTGGACATGGTTCAATAGCGCTTTCATGAGGATCCACCCTCACGATAAGAGTGGGGATCATAGAAGGCTTCGGCGTTGGACTTGAATATCATCTTGAAGAGTGAAATTTGGTTTCACGATCGGTTTTGGTCATGAACTTCTTCCTCTTGAATCCACTACGAGCCATCGAGTTCCATGCTTGGAAGATTCTTATAACACCACTAAGTAGCTTCCATCTTTTTATGTGGCCTTTAGCCATGGTATCCACTTTTCAACCATCTTTGCGAAGTCATGGGGTTGTAGAGAATGGTTGTGCAGTCCATTTCCATGTTGTTCCAGTTCTTGACCAAGTCGAAGGAGGTCTCCTTCTTACTAGGCCTTACGATCTGTTCATCCATGGTTTATCCATCATCGGGAGGAGTCTCTCTGATGGTTCATTGGGAACTTTTACTACTATTCTCTTGATAAATCTTGTAGGTGAAAGAGCGAACTTACGAGTTTTGATTCACGATCTTGAGTTGGAATCATTTCCTTCTTCCTTCTTACCGAGTTGAACCATTTAGATCGACTTGATGGGAGATCATCTTCATGTTGTATTTCATATTCGACTCTTCTTGATCATCTCAAGAGAAAAAATCCTTCTTGCTTGAATTTCATTATCGAACTTTCTTCATCAAGACTTTCCTTAGATACTTCTTCTTCTTCTTCGTGGCTTCTTCTTCGGATCTTCTCACGGAGATCTGATTCATCATCACTTAATTGATGATGGCATTTGATTGGCTCTCGCTTTCCTTTTAGAGGCAAATTGGGGCTTGCGACTGTAGCTCTTCCTTCTTCGTGGAGGTTCAACTATTGGAGACACCGACTCTTCTTCTTCTTTTTGGTTTACGACTCCATTTCGCTCATCGGATAAACTTCTTTGAAGATCGGCCTTTGGCGAAGCGGACTCTTCTTTCTTAGCCTCATCACTTTCACGAACCATCATGAGAGCTTTCTTGGATTGAGGGATATGTTCTTCTTCTTCTTCTTGAATAGTATTTTCTCGACCCATTCTCTCCGGGCGGGTTTGGGCGATTACACTTGGGATGCACTTTGATCATTAAATTCCTTTTTTTCATCGAGTTTCTTCTGCGAGAATCGGCCGTTCTGGCACATTCTTCTTCAGCACTTTTCTTCCATCACATCGGCTTCACTTTCATTTCTGAATCTTGTTGTGGGGACTTCTCCAGCTTTCTTGTTGGCCCTTGAAAGCTAAGACTTTCTTTGTCATCCACTTTAGCTTTCTTGGTCTCAACCCGCTTTGGGCTTCTTCTTCTTATCTTTGTTGAGGAGGAGATTCTCCTTGTGGGACTGGGCTTTCTTCACTTCTGACTCTTTTCACCACTTTTGATTTCTTCTGGTGGTGTGATTTCATTTGCTTGAGTCAGTCACCGACTCAGGCTCTCTCGCTCTTTTATCTATCTTCCTCTTCTTCTTTCAGGAGGCTCTCACTGCTGCTCCCAATATCGCCCTTTTTGTTCTCCTTTCGGGTTCTTCTTCTTCGAGTTTTCAAATAAGCTGTGGAGACATCACTTTGCACATTCAGGGCTTCTCCTCATCATCCTTGATCTTTCCACCTAGCTTTTTCTTGATAATGATACTCAATGACCTTCCATGAAACACTTTGGTCATGGTTTCTTCACCTCGGCCTTCTCTACCACCTTAGAGATATGATCAAACAAAATTGCTCCAAAGTCAATTTGTTTCTTCAACTTATGGCTTTACATTATCTTGATTGTTGATCAATCACCGTATCATGTGCGGTGTTTTTACATAGAATGCACTTTCCTACAATTTCAAAGAAGAACTCATATTCTTCGAAACTCCTTCTTCTTCGTATCTTTGAAGCTAGAGTTTCTTTGATATCCCATCAACTCCTTCGCTTGCTCAATTCGACATCTTCAAGGTTCTTCAACCCTTGGCTAGGGAACCTGAGGCATTGATTAAGGTCGGAAGATTTCACTTGAATCGACCTTTAACCTTGGTAGATAGAGTTCCGAGTTTATGGAGATGTTTGAGTAGAACTCCTTAACTGTCGATGTATACACGAGTACTTCGCCTCGAGACATTCTTAAACCCGAACTTCCTTTACGAGTCTAAGTATGTCCCCGAACTTCTTCTCGAAATTTCAAATGATTTGGTTCAAGATGAATCTGGGGTGATAACTTTCCAGCCTCCATTTGAATAGTTCGAAGGCCTGTGGTGTTTAATTTAGAGAGATTATACGCGAGATGGTGACTAAGATTTGGTTAGACTCGGAGGTTAACCGATTTTGCTCTTGAAAAGCTTTCTAGGGGTTTTGAAAATGGGAGGAGAAAGGTTCGATATCTTTTGATAACTGCTCTGCAGATTTGAACTTGTCTTTATGGCGGTTCCTTCTAACTCTGTATACTTAGTGATGTATCAATTGTCCATTGGTTGCACGTTGCCCAGATAATGAGTCAGACTCCCCACAACTTTTTGGTTATTAGAGGTGGGCGTTTAATTGACGTGGCTTTGACCGTTGACCTTTTGATTCTTAGAGTAACATGATGAGATAGTATAGACTCTACGATTTCATTTGTTTACTCAACGATCAATTTTGAAGAGATCTTTGCGATGGATGGCTTTGTCTTTCCTCCTTACTTCGATGCAGCATAGCTCAATCACTGATGTATTCGAACTTATCTCCTCAACTTGAATGGCTTAGCAGATGTCTCATTCTTTATGCTCCTTGTGAACTGGAATACCCTTTGGTAGGACTACGATCGTTGAGTTGTCTTCTTACATCATTTGAGGTTGCACTACGATCGTTTAGATAGCCATTACGATCGTTGAGTTTGTACTCCAATCGTTTAGTCCTCTTCAAGTTCAACTCTACGATCGTTGACTGACTTGGTTCTTTTGAGATGAACTAGATCAAGCATTCCTTCTGGGATAAGGTAGCTCAGGAAGGGCCAACCTCTTAGAGTTAGCTAAGGGTCAGGTTTGTCCCTGAGGCGCTTTCCAGATGAAATACTAAAGCAGTGATTTTCAATGACATCTCATTAGACCTTTTCTGATGGGGAGGTCTTTCTACCAAACTTCGGATATCTGCATTCTTTGAAATCGTGGTGTCCTTACGCTTTCTTTACTACGATCATGTGTTTGATCGTAGGAACTTCACGATTATGGATTGGGTGGTTTGAAGGGTTATCGGTAGTACGTTTTGAGACGTTCCTACTTGACTATGGATCTTCATATGGTTCATCAGCCACAAAGTTTTGGGACTCTGTAGCTGGTACATCTCTTCCAGGTTTAATAGTGTTGTTATTCCTTAACAGATCACTGCTCCCCCATTGTTGATGTTGTCTTCTCAGATAGATGTGATTCCTTCTTCATGTTCATTTGAAGGTCATGACATTTCTTCTTATTTGGAATCATCATCGTTGCTTAGTTTTCCTTGTATCGTAGAGATGAGTATTTTTAGGATTGATCACTCTACGATCATTTGGCAAAGACATTCTGAGCGTAGTCTTCTTTGTCGATCCTTTGTTTTGAGAAGTTACCTTCAGAAAGAACTCTTTTGTCTTAAGCTCAATGATCTTCTGTTGTGAGCTTCCTTGAGGATCCTTTCCATAAAGCATGTCTTTCTTGATATGGGCACATAGAATCCTCTTTATCTTCCTACTTTAGAAATTAAAAATAATAATAGTGTAATAATAATTAGTAAGACATTTCATGGCATGCTCTCATATCTGATTTGCTGACCATTTGAGCTCCATTTCGGTTAGCTCGGAGGGTCTTGAGACGATGCTTGAACATATAGGAACTTTATCGAGACTCATTTAAACGATAGTCCTTAGCCTTCTAGTTGGTTGTATCTTATTGAATGAAGTCTTCGCTTCTTCATCATTCCTTAGTGTGGTCGAGGCACCAAATACTGCGAGGTTTAAATATATTTCTATTTTTTGGTACCCATAGTTAAATGGGTCTGCTAGGAGTTAGTTTTCTAAACCCTTGTTCTCTTATTTGGATAATCATCATATTTATCATCAATGAGACATATCCATACATTTAACTATCTTATGATAATATATTTTGAGATGCGTGATGGTGAGTGTGTAGGATTTGACATTTAATAACACACTCTCTTTATCTATGATGGTTTCATCATTCAGCAGGTTATGTTCATGATGTTTAAGTGTTCACGAGTGAAAATCAACTCCACGATTTTAGGAGTATCCGGTTGATTCATTGATGTGATCAGCTTATACAAATCGGCCAAGATCCTCTTGCAGGCGAGTCATTCTCGTGTGTTTGTCAAACACTTAGAACATAGGCTTGTACATATCTGTACTAACCCATCGGCCAAATGATTACTTCACATAAAATTTATTAGAGTCATGATGCTCTTATGATCCATTTCGGACTTCCTTGAAGATGTCATCTTGACTAAAACTTGGATGGAGAGAAAAGTTTGTAGTCATTTGAGTTTCCATCCTCGCATGTTTTCTCTCTTCACCTTTTTAGGTAGATTATGACTCCTTGGCGAATCTTGTTATAGTTCATAAGAAGATGCAAATATAATGATGTACATTTATAATAGTGAGGCAGTACCTTTTCTTGTCGATTCTGAAGCAGATCATTTATTGAAGATATCTTGAGTTTGGGTATTGATGTGCATGGCTTTACTTTTTGCTCTGACGACAACAATGCTCTTGTTGGCCTTTCATCAATCGATCGTGGTCTTGAAGATGTAGATCAAGAGAATCGTAGCATTAAGATCTTTGACATTTTTTGAGTTTACAAAGATAGCACCCAGTTGTTGGTTGGTCACTCATAAGTTTGAGAAGATTTTCTTTCTCCTCTCGATCAACATTTCTTAGTATCTGTGACCTCTTCATCTTTTAGGCGATGAATGCTTTACTCTTTGTCACTTTGATGTCTCTTGCTCTCTTTCTCTCGTCTTGTCTTGGACTACAAGATTATTGCAGAGCTAGGATTGGTCTTGTTGATATAGCGATCGAGGATATGGACCAATCTGGCGACTTGATGTGTATACACATTTTACTATACACAATATTTCCAACGTGTGAGCTCTTACGCATATAACAAGTTACTTACTACTAAACTAAGTTTAGAACAATGTTGGTGCCTTGGATCGAGACTCAAAAGATTAGCTTTTGAATATAACATGAGAACACCTTTGATACCAATTGTTAGTTCGGAGGGCACAATAGATCTAGAAGGGGGGTTGAATAGATCCTTTTATTTCAAATACTTTTACGGTTTATGATGTATTGTTCATATTAGGTATATGACAAACATAAGAATCTTTTTTCAAGCATAGCGGAATAAGTAAAAGATTCCCCTTCATTGATATATTCATAATTATACGTACAATGTTCATTGGGTTAGTTTAGTTGTAAGCAGTTAAAACATACATAGTGCTTATAGCAGTTATAGACATAATATAAATGACATAATGTAAAAGACACAAGAGGTTTTAAGTGGTTCGAGACTCGAGCTCTAATCCACTCTTACTGCTTTCAACTAGAAGAATTTCCCACTAAGAAGGGCAAGGCGACTCCAATCTCTACGATTCCTTCAAGGCCGGCGGACCTTGGGACTTGAGTTCACTAAGAACTCTTGAAGGCCGCACCTTGGGACTCTTAGTTCCCTAAGAACTCTTGAAGCCCAATGAAGCTTGGAACTTCGTTTAGTCCTTCTGGACAAGGACCCTTTGGCCCTACTTTGTTTAGTCCCTCCGGACAAGGACCCTTTGGCCCTGCTTCATTTAGTCCCTCCGGACAAGGACCCCTCTGAGCCTGGCTTTGTTGAGTTGTTTGTTTGTTGTTGTTGGAGTCGGTCTTTGAAATATTGCTTAAGATGTCTCCATGCTGAGAACATCTTCATCCTAGCGACTTGGCTTGATCATCCTTGAAGAAGCGGTTGAGTGTTGCATGATGCTCGACTTCTTAGGTTGCTCAACTACTCCTGATGACCACTTGATGAAGCGCCTTGAAGATCATTCTCCTTGGTATTGATGGTTTTGCGCATGAGAGCTTCTAAGATGGTTGTAAGCTCTTACCGCAAGGTACTTAAAAACTTTCTCATGCTTGACACCAAGATGGCTTTTGTGATCTCCTTCTTGCTACTCGATGCCTTCCCGTGATGGACTTGCTAAGTTGACCGTAAGCTCTTCTCTGTTGTACTTAAAGTCTTCCATGATGGACATCCGGATGGCATGATGCTCTTCTTTCTCTCGACGATTGAAACACTCTTCATGTAGTAGAACTCTTCACTTCTACATAGTAGAACTCACACCTTCTACTTGCTTGATCGACTTTTGAGTGTTCTTGGTGGATCGTAGAGTGAGCCTCTGGACTCACTATCACTTGATTCGATCGATCCACCTTCTCTCCAAACTCACAACTCAAAGAACCTTTGATCTTTGAAACTCTTCTACATTTATACATCTTCCCAATTCTTCCATTGGAAAGTAGTAGTTGGAAGCTATTCAAATGTCTTCACGGATCTCGAGTTGTTTGAGGTAGGCGCTTGATGTGACATGTCATACTTTTTACGACACTTTGCGATCTCTTTGTTTCACCCCACTGTCGGATGTATCACTTTCTTTATCTTGGGCGGGTTAAAGACTTTATCTCTTGATTTCTAGATCGGAGGTTGTCCTTTTGCATTGATGCTCTCGATAAGCACTTGTTGAATATTACTCTTGATTGAGCCAGTTGCCAATGCTTGATCTTGATTATTGAACTCTACGATTCGATGCATGTCTTCAAGGACCTGATCGTAGTGTCTTGTTGAGTGTTGCTTTCGTTAGTTGAGAGTTAACACTACGATCACGGAAGAGTGTTGATTAGATCTTGATGTAGAACACCCTTCCTTTATATTGCACGGTGCTTGATACTTCATTTGCTTTGGCGGTTCTGGAATCTTGATGGCACGATTCCTTGTCACGGTCCCTTACGAATATTAAGACACTTGATTTGTGATGCGTCCGACTTACTTTCTCCTTGTGATCTCCGTTCCTTATCATCGATGATCGACCACGGCACTTAATCACTTTAGCCTTGATTTTTGGAGGTGACCGATTATCTCGTTCACTTTCCATGGTCCGCTTCTTTGTTTGGCGAAACCTACGATTTTGGTTACTTCCAAAGTGACGTTGTCTTACGATACTCTTGTAACGGCTGCATAAAGGCGACTTTTCACTTAGGTCATTCTTTGAAGTCTTCTTTGAATCATCTTGTGGAAGACTTACATCCAGATAACCTTCAACTTCGATCTTGATCTTGATTGAATTGTTGCTTAGTTCTCTAACTTGCTTTGCGTGTCATTCGTTGAGTGCTTTCTGGTTTCCGCCTACTTGGATTGCATCTTTGCGGTTACTGACCCAGAGAGCCGTACCTTTGGATATTAAGGGAGTGCTCGTTCGTTTGAGGCGCGGTATCTGCTCTTTCTGATCGACTTAGCGATGTGAGGCACTTCTTTTGGTCGTAGTTACGATATCTACGATCCTTCTTACGTTTCCAGAAATCTCGAACTCAAGATCTCCTTATCTTGCATACTTTTATTACGCCTCGATAGCTCAAGTTGACTCTGACTCTCTGGCGGAGACTTCGACTTTTAGTGCGGTGCTCGACGATCGAACAAAACTGTCTGTTCACAACATAAAGATCGACTAACATCTTGATCTTTCTATATTTATAGTCCTTGTACATCATTTCTTTTTGAGGACTTCTGGTAATTTCAACATGTAGGATCGACTAACATATTTGATCGATTCATTACAAGTCCTTGTACGTATATTTCTTTATACTATCAAAGGACTTTCTGACTTTTCTTCGTAAACATACTTGCGTGATTCGTTCATATATATATCATAATCAAATCATATATTAAATAGGAATATCATTCGTATGTTTATTCTGACATATACTTTAAATGGGGTTAGTTAGGAACCTGAAATGGAGTTGACTCAAAGTATTCCTTACCCGCTGGATTCTTGCTTCAGAATAGCATACCTCTTGAACCTTCTTAATTCTTCACATTCATATTTCAAGGTGTGTAGCTTAAGGCGGCTTTAACTTTATCGATTAAAAGTCGATTAATTACCTCTCGTATATTAGTTATCTTTACATTGGTTTCTAGAGTCTTTAACTCTATCTTCATCATTTGTAAGTCAAATGCGAAATAGATCTTTGTGTTAACAACATCGCTTTTCGTAATAGCATCACGATCTTCTACTTTCAGCGTCATTTCTACGTTCGCTTTCCCGATGGTATTGAATGAATGCGATCGTAATCTTCATGACTTGAGCCAGCGTCTTTTGGCGCATATTCGTTCATTTTAGTTGAAGAAATATTTTGAGGTTTTACAAATGGGTTTTATCTTTGGGGTCGATCTGAAATTGATTTCATACTTTCTGGGGTAAGGCTAAAAGTCTTCAAGAATACGTAAGGAAATTTATTAACAATAAAATATCATTCAAAGCGTGACTCTCATCGAAGACTTGGGTAACATGTCACATTGATATCCTATCGACTTGCCATAAATCATTCAGCATTAGCTTCTGAAGTACGGCTTTGGTCATTCCACGAGAAATCGACAACGAAAGAATGGGGACTCTTTACTTATGGCTTGATATGACCAATGAATGACTTTAGTGATTTGGTTGCTTGAATTAGCATAACGGTTGGTTAGGAATATGAAAGCTAACAACTTTGACGAAAAACATGATGAGTAGTTAACCAATCGATTCCTAAAATCACATCAATGCAAGTATTTTCAAAGAGATCACGATCGACGGATAGCGTGAAAGTGTTGATTTGAACAAGATTTATAAATAGTGGAGGTAATGAAGGTTTCTCCCAGTGGAGTTTCCACGAGATAAGTCAAAGTCTAATTTCTCACGGTCAAATTTAATCGTTGAGCATAAGTATGAGAAATAAAAGAATGGTGTAAGCAAATTATCAAATAAAGTATAGACTTCCACTAGAGTTTATGATAAAGCTTACAGTGATGACCTCATTGGGTTCCTTGCTTTCTGGAGGAGGTCATGACAAGCAGCTCTCCCTTGCCTTCTTGGCTTTGACTTTTACAGGGGCGACCTTTGGTGCCTCCATCTGGTGAATTTGTCTTCGATGAGCAACAAAATCGAGAGCTAAGTGACCTTCTCTTCCACAATTATAACATGCTTTGGACGGCATCAGCGCGATTTGGGTGATGTGTCCTCCCTCGCATTTAGAAGCATATGATGGGTGGTCTTTCTCCTTCCTTAACAATTGGTCTTTGGTCTTGGCGTCTTTCCATCATTGTTAAATCTCCTCTTCTTGAAATATCCATTCTTATTGTTTTGTACACGATTACCATAGAAGTGGTTACCATTTTTACTGTTGATTCCCTCACGCTTGTTGTCAAGCCGATGGTACTTTCTCCTTTGGTATTATCATTTTGCTTAATTTGCTCTCTTTTGGTTCGTTGACTTCGTTATCGCGCTCCACCAATGAGCCTATTTACTGACATCGAATCTGAAACCACGGTTTATGAGAAATAAGATGTTGGCGTATCTGCGACTTGAAACCTCTTAAAAACATTAAGCGCCATTCTCTCTCATTTTATCCACAAGTGGGGCCATGAGCCAGGATAACTCAAGTAAATTTTGCCTCGTGTTGCGACAGGTCGTATTGTTTTGCTCGATTTGATAAACTCCACCTCCTTACGTGTAGCGAATACTTTGGGAAAGTATTAGTCGTTGAGCGACTCTTGGAACTTCTCCCAAGACATCTTTGATCTGGCGGAGTTGAAGTCGTTTCTGGAATTCCCCCGATGTCTGCCTCTCCAGCGCAACATAAAAGCGGCGAAAGGAACCTTTGCTCCTCGGAGCATCCCGAACATCAAATATCTTGGTGATGCTTTATCATTATACTTACGCCATAAGTGGTTTTGGCTCTCCATTAAACTCCGGTGGTCCCGGCTCCTTGAAGCTGTTTAGCGGTGGCCTTGGGAAAGTTCTAGTGTTTCCACTACATTTTGGGCGAGAGCCGGCTCTACTTTCTTGTTGCATGAATTGCGTAAAGCCTCTGAAACAATCCATCATTCATCATTTAGTGCGGTGTTGTTGTTTGCATGAGGATTATCGCCTTCTGATGCACATTCTCACGATTATTGATATGTGGAGACTTCAGCGGTCTCTTGTGCTCCATTCTTATTCTCAACATTTTGGGATGTCATTTTGAGATCTTGCCACAAAACAAAGGTTAATTGACATGTAACATAATATCTCTAAACTCGACCAACCCAATTTAAATACAAAATAAATTTAAGTAGGTCCTCTCTAGCGAAGAATTCCCGTCTCTCCCCTCTCTGAGTTCTAGTCTCACATCTTAGCCGGGGATCATATCCTAGCTTTGATACCAAGCTGTGACGCCCCAAAATTAGGTATACATCACCCGTCTTGGGTCATGGAATCGTGATGCAAATTGAAATACTGACTTACTAATACTGCGTATGGTATGCAATCGATAAAACATAAGCTGTGAGTTTGAATACAAATATTATCTACTAGAGATTATCTGAACTCGAAAGGAGTCCTCATTACAATTATTATCACACTATTTCACGAATAGTGAGGACTACTAATCTTATCCTCTGGACCATCACTCCGTTCTCCAGGCTAAATCCCGACTATATTCTCATTTCTGAAGAAAGCGGTGAAAGAAAGGGTGAGCTCAACTAGCCCGATAAGAAATATTATGACTAAGATAATGCGAATAAATTATCATTAGTCTCTCATGATATTAAAGCGATAAAATATAATAGACATCAAGTTTAAGCTAAGCGGAACAAGCAATCCATTAAAAAAGTCAGTAGAAAATAAAATCTACTATCTTTTATGATTTAAAAGGTTTTCATCAACTTTTATCGGCGGAGACTCGACAATAAATATTCCACATCATTGAATCACCACTGCTCTGACGAGGATATTATTTAGTATCCGCGACCACAATTATCCATACCTTCTACGGGCGAGAATATTTGTGTATTCATTAATGGTTATGATCATACCAACAATGTCCATCGATGCACTACGGGGCCCGATGAGGGACTTTTACCATCATCATTTGTAACATTACGGTCGTGATTACATTAGAATAATCTACAGTGCGTAATCATACCAAGTCCATCATACTTGCTTCTCAGCCCACAGATGACTTTCAACAAAATATAAACATGAGGATGATGACAATGATATAAAATTGATAAAACAAGTTCAAGAATTATTTTATCCGAGGAATTATTAACGTCAATTATCGACATGATATTTTTTTTTGTAGAGTAAAATTCAAGAATGATCGAGAAGAATATTTCCATGAAAGAATCTTTGGATGAAGCCTTGAAATATCGAGGATATTCTACTAATTTCATGGAGTATAGAAGTCAAAACTTTAACTTATTTGAGTATAATAAAGAATGGAATAACAAAAGAAATCACCGTAAATGCATGCGGTGCCAGCATAGGCGAGTTATTCAACGAATAATAAATAACGGAACGAGTCGGGCGAAATTACTTGCAGAAGCGGGATGTTTCAACGAATAATAAAGAATGGAATAACAACAAAAAAATCACCGTGCATGCGGTGCTTGCGTAGGCGAGGTTATTCAACGAGAATACTAATAAGGGCGGAATCGGGTCGGTGAAATTAAACACGAGACGGGATATTCAATAGAATAATAATAAAAAAGCGGAACCGGTCGGCGTAAAACTCAAGCGAGGATATTCAATGAATAATAATAAAAGGCGGAATCGGTCGAGCGTAAGCGCTACGAGCAGGATATTCAACAGAATAATAAAGGCGGAATAATAGAAGAATGTCACCAAGTATAGGGTAGCCAGCATTATCTGAGTTATTCCAACAGAATAATAAAGAATGGAATAACATAAGTTCTCTTCATGAATAAGAAAGAATAACACCCACTTACGAGTACAACAAATAATATTCCACTACCTTAAGAAGAAAAGTCTTGGATATATAAGTAGTGAAGTAGCGAGAATACTTTCTTTTTTTCTCTATAGTTTATCTCTCTTTTAGAGTTTAAATAATGAATTAAATGAAAATAATGAATGAATGAGCTTATTTATAGAAAAATGGAATGCATAGTAACTAACTTCATGAGCAGTCGAGATTGATTTACTTTAATCGGACGGTCCATATTTAAAAAAAAAAATCTTTTAAATAAAATATAATATATTCTATTTATAATCTAATAAAAGCGAATAACTTTATAAAAGATTTTACTATGCAAAAGATTTTACATATCATGAACCTTATCAAATACAAAACACTATCACGTATAATAAAATATAATATATTCTAATTATTGTCTAATAAAGCAGATAACTTTATAAAAGTATTACATTTTATATAAAAAATTCTTAGTGGGTATGCAAATTGGCCTAGTTATCTGAATATTCATATGACATGCAACCTTATCGTAATAGAATATAATATATTACATTTATAGAATAACTTTATAAAAGTATTACATTTTATATAAAAAATTTATTTATTCTTTATTCATATTATTACATTAATAATACCAACAAAAGCAGGATGAGTGTGAGCCTGTGATACATCTAAGCGTGTTTGAATACAAATATTATCTTACAGACAATATCTATACTCAAATAAATCCTCATCACATTATTGATTCATTATTTTACAAAAATGGTGAGGACTACTAAACAACTCTCTCTAGAATCTTCATTCCATTACCCAGGCTAGTACTAAGCTACATTCTCGCCTCCTCACGAGAAGAAAAATGGAACAACAAGGAAAAGGGTGAGCTCAGACTAGCCCGGTAAAGAATATTATGACTAAGATAATATCTGACAAATTATCGTTAGTCTTGACGAGGAAAAATCGATAGAATACAATAGAACAACAAGTTTGGATCAATATTACATGACGAAATAATAATTCATAGAAGAGTTCGTAGAGAATGAAATCTCTATAATCTATGAATTTAACGGTCCATCATCAATATTTTATCCACTGTAACATCAATCGATATACATACGGAATCAAATATTCATCTTTTTTTCTGAGCGCGAATATTCATCGATTAGTCGTATTCATTTAAACACTGTTTCATCTTTTACTTTCTGAGGCCGAAGATATTAATCGATCGGTCGTGTTCATCTCACACATTTCATCTTTTTACTCTGAATGAAGATATTCTTGAAAATCATTCATTTTTTATCTTTTGCTATTCTTATGAAATCATATTCAATATTCCATATCATCATTTAAGGCGAGGATGATGAAAAATATTTTTTTTTAAAAAGCGAATCCGGTGAAACAAAATGACAAGGATTAAGGATTAAGGATTAGTACTTGGTTTTATCCACGTCCAAAAATACCTCAAAAATAATCATAGTGGTGTAAAATTCGAGAATGATCAAAACATGGATCTGATCGAGTTAGTATCCGAATAGATATTTTAGACGAAAAGAAGAAATTTTATTTTAGATTGAATAGTCTTTAGTATCGTGAATAGTCTTGTATCGTGAATAGTCTTAATTATCGTGAATAATAACTCAGAGCACCAAAGATAGAAATTCCACAAAAAACATCTTCACGCTTACATGAATAGTACTAAGTGAATAGTAACTTCGTGAATAGTAACTTCGTGAATAGTAACTTCGTGAATAGTAACTTCGTGAATAGTAACTTCGTGAATAGAAATAGTAACCCATAGTAACTTCCAATAGAAAAAAAAGTTCAAATTTGATAAAACTTGGATCAACATTTCGATATAATGATATTGAAGAAATAATATCATTCTGAAAAAAATAATATCCACTTACCTCGAAGATCGATCTTAGGTATTTAGAATCTAGGGTATAGTCTTTGAAGGAACTTGCCTTATCTAGCAATACTCAAAATATACTCAAAATACTCACAAGAATACGCTCAAAATATCGAGAGAAATAGAGAAAACTTGAGTTTACGGTGTGATTTTCAATTCTAACTAAGCACCTATTTATAGGAAAATGCTTAGAACACCAAAGCGAAAATTTAATATAATATTAATATAATTATACAAATTTTCCTTAGCCCACCTTTTGGTCAAAACACCAGCCACACATGTTAATGATGTCCAAAAAAACTACAAAAAAACGTTTTCTTAAAAAAATTAATTTAAACTCCCAAAAATCAATTATTTGAACTTGAACTTCAATAATTCATAATAAATAGCCCTTTCATCAGAAAATTCGAATCTCGCGAGTTTTTATAGGAAATTCAATTCTCTACAACTTTGCAGAAGAAAGTTTTCCAAATTCAAAACAAAAATCGGCCAAATCCACAAGCAGGCGATTTTACATTATAATCAAATTTGATCGATAATTGTGTCCTGACACACAAAACATGTGTTAAACATTTAATGCCACAAAAATACTCTTCTCTCCTCATATCTCATATATCCCACATTCATTGTAAAAATATCACAGTTAATATATTATTAAAATAATATATTTAAATGAATTATTTTATCGAGAAAAAGATAAAATATTAATTTTCAACAATTGTCATTTTAAAAATTTTCTCCATCTATATCCACATAAAATCAATATTTTCCTCATCATATAAATCAATAATTAATTATTCACAAATAATATTACGAGAATCCTGATATTGTGACGAGGCGGTTCAGGAAGAGGGGCTTTCGATAAAATTTCTTCTTCTTGGCGTATGATTAGATTAGATGACCAAACCTCTCCTTAGACGAAACTTTCTAGACATTGCCAATAATGTTATCTAATAATATTATTAGGATAATATGAATTATTAGCCGATAATGAAAGATCTTGTGTAATGACAATTATTGAAACAACGACAATATAAAATATCAACGCGACAATTATTAACTTCGATAAAATCTTTGAGCGATAATTCTGTAACCATTATTGAGTAGTGCCTTCTTACGTAAGAATCAATAATTGGTGCGATCTGGTGTCTTCTTGTTCGACAGCAGCGTATTAGTGTGTTTTAACCACAGGGTATTCAATGATGATACTAGCAAACAACTACTGTGGTTATTTAAAAACAACTTATATTTGTCGTTTTCTTCATCCAATCGCTTTCCGTTATGGGGCCCACACATGGCTGCTTGTGGTCGTACGAATATTCCCAGAAGCGTCTGAATATTCCACGACCAACGAATATTCCCAACAATGATGAATATTTTATAACCACTTGCTTATTTTGAAATATTTGCGTATTTAACCCTTAACTATCCACATTAATCAAATCAACCCTTACTATTTCAAAATAAAGGAAATTCCTTTTTATTTAAAAATTTGAGGTCTTCTGACCTCCCTCCTTATGAAATTTAAGTCCTCGAAATTGGCGTCACGTACACAGTGTTTTGAAAAGGTGAGGATACCTCGCTTTCATTTTAGTTTCAATTCGGGTCATTTCCTCTATAGCATGATTCCTCCACAAAACTTTAACTTGTGGTATAACCTTTCTTGGCGTGGGACATGCTCCTTCTATCAAAATCTTGGCGGTACCTCCTCATCGTTAAGTCTTGGTATCTCGTCCGGGTTCTAACTTCGATAACGTGGTTGGGTCTTTCACATATTCTGAAATGCGGATATGAAACACATTATGAACACGAGACATACTCGAGATAGCTTGTGAGTCATAGGCTACATTTCCTACTCGGTCGAGAATTTGAAATGGGCCAGATAAATGCGTGGATTGAGCTTTCCTCTCTTCCCAAATCTTGTAACTCCCTTCCATGGAGCAACTTCATGACAATCATGATCCCCACACTAAATTCCGTCCTTTCGATGAAGATTAGCATAACTCTTTTTATCGATCTTGTCTTGGTTTTGTATCGTTGTCGAATCATTAGTCATACGTACTACTAACTTCGGGTCCCAACAATGTTGCTTCACCCACCTCATCCCAACATATTGGAAGCGACATTTTTGTCCATATAATGCTTGAATGGAACCATGCCTATATTTGTTTAATAACTATTGTTGTATGAGAATTCCACGATGGCAAGTACTTATCGACTTCCTTTGAAATCTAGGACCACGAGTTTTAATATATCTTGAGAGTTTGAGTAGTCCTTTACGATTGCCCATCCGTTTGAGGATGGTATACCAGCCAGATAAATAAATTCGTGCCCATAGCTTTCTGAACTAACCCAAAATCATGAAGTGAATCTTGGGTCACGATCTAAAACTATGGATCTTGGCATGCCATACAATCTCACAATCTCATTTCACGTACATCTGAGAAAAAGGCGTTCGAGGAATAAGTCTCTCGTGTCGGTAAAAAATGAGCGAGACTTGGTTAATCTATCAACAATAACCCAAATAGCATTGATGCCTTGAGAAACCTTGGGAAGATTAGTAATGAAATTGAGGGTAATGTGTTCCCACTTCCATTTCAAAATCTCAGTGTGTTTCAGCGGACCCTTAGGTACAAGATGCTCGCGCTTTACCGTTAGCAAGAGTTAAACACATCGAGATAAACTTTGCGATCTCTCTCTCCTCATATTGCTCCACCAAAATGTATGTTGAAGATCATAATACATTTTGGTACTCCCGAGATGGATTGCAAATGGCGTGTTGTGTGCCTCCATCGTAATCTTGTACTTCAAATCAGTCGTTAGGAACCTGAAGTCTAGAGTGGACTCGAAGTATTCCTTCTTCATCAATTCTAAACTTAGGAATAGCTCCTTCTTGTACTTTCTTCTTCATACGCATCGACTCAAGATTCGGTGGCTTGAAAGCAACCTTAACTTTTCTATTAAAGTTGGCTCTGTCGTATACTTGACATCATCCTTTTCGTTCCGCATATGATCTTCTACTCATCGCGTCGTCTATTTTACCACGTTAAACTTTTCGAGGATGGTATGGTTAGAATATGTCTTTGAAATGAGTCTCCTCTTGAGCTCTTGGAAAATCTTCTCGCATTCCTTGCTCCATTCAAATTTTGTATCTTTTAGAGTCGGTTAAGTTAATGGAATAGCGATTAGAATATCCTTGACGAATCTCAGATAATAACCAACTAAGCCTGAAAGCTCGTATTTAGATTCTTGACTTAGGTTGCTCTCAAGCTGTGACTCGTATCCCAATCTTGGATATGCGTCACAATGACACCTATCGATTTACTATCGCTTGCGAATATGGCGTCCCTACGGAGAGTGCGGCTTGGTGAATTCCTGAAAGGAAGTCACAAGATAAAGGCTCGGTACCAAATTCTATAGTTGAATTTTAACTCACGAAGTTCAATAGGAGCCATTCGATGTGAGATTTTAGAAATGAGTTTTGTCTGGGTTCAAAGTCGATACAAAATTTAATATCGAACTTTGGGAGTAAGCGAAATTCTTGAGAAAATCGTCGGGAAAAATCAATAACAACGGAATATTATTCAAATCGGCGTGTCTTTATTCAAATCCATAACATGGACTAAGAAAATTTGACATCCGTAATAAGCGAATGACTTCATGGCTTGATATATGAAAATGTTTGACTCTGATGGTTTGATTGCTTGAATTGAATAACGGGTTGCTTAGGAATATGAAAACTATGACCTTACGAAAATAATCAATTTGGCGTGATGAGTAGTTAACCTTAAAATCACATCAAAACAAATATCTCTATAGAAATAAGGTTAACGGTAATGTGATAGTGCCACTGAATCAAGCAAGATTTATAAGCGATGGATGTGATGAAAGTTTCTCTAACGGAGTTTCCACAGATAGGTCAAAGTCTAATTTCTCGGTCGAGTTTAAGCGTTGGCGCTTGTAAGAGATAAAAAAATGGGTAGAAGCAGATATCTAGTAAGGTATATACTTACTGAAAATTTATAATTAACTAACTTGTGCTAACCGTTCGGGTTCCTTGCATTTAATGAAATCGCGACAAAGCGCTCTTCCGGAATCGTTGACTTTGACTTTTACGGGACGATCTTTTGAGTCACCAATCCCCATTGAACTAGGTTTTACGATACTGCGTCTGATCTCGGCGATATGTCCTTCTTTTCCTGAACTATAGCATACCTTAAAGCTGTTGTGGGCGGTTTGGTGATATGTCCCTCTTTCCGCATTTGTAACATCTGACCGGGTGGTGGTTCTCCTCCATAAAACTAGTTTCTTCTTAAGTATTTGGCGTCTTCACATAGTGGTTGTTGAATCTCCTCTTTTAAAATCTCCTCCCAGGCTAAACTTCTATTTTTTCATGGCCCACGATTACCACGGAGTGGTTCTGGCCTTTAATGTCGTATTCTTCTTTCTCCGTTTGGTTATCGTTATTACGATGGCTGCTTATCTTGATATGATCCACGGTTATGGTCCCTCGGTTGAGCGTACTCGTTATCTCGCTCTAACAATTGAGCCACATTGACAACATCGAATAGAGAAAATTTATGAAATGAGATCTTGGCGTATGTCGGGTTTCAAACCTCTCGAAAACATCCGCGTCATCGTTCCTCATTCTCCACCAAATGAGGTGCAAACACGGATAACTCATGAACTTACGCCTCGTCTTTGGGACAAATCGTGTTATTACTGCTCTGATCTAATAAACTCCACTTCCTTCGTATAGCCGAATACTTTCGAGGAAGTACTTGTCATTGAGCTGTTTTCTGAAAGCGTCTCCCATGACATCTTTGAGTGCGGTTTGGATGGAGTGCAACTTCCTGATTCCCACCGATGTCTGCCTGCGCCACGGAACATAAAGGTGGCGAATGGAACTTTCTGTTCCTCCGTGCATCCCAGACATCGAATATCTTGGTAATTTGTTTGACCCGTCTCACCTTAATCGGATCAAACTTTCCCAGAATTGCAGTGGTCCCGACTCTTTGAAGCTTTGCATTTGTGACCACTCGTGAATTCTATCATTTCCTCACTGTATTTTGAACACGAGTCTCCTAAATGCGATTTTGCATGAGCTGCAAAAAGCTTCTAAACATCCCTCGTTCATCATACGCTTTCGGTGGTGTTGTTCACGGGAGGAACATTGCCCGACTGTGGCGCCCCCAAAATAGGTATACCTGACACCCGTTACGAGTGCGCCAAATACATGATGCGAAACAACTACAACTTTATTATTACAACGATAAAGCTGTGAGTTTGAATACAAATATTATCTTACAGACAATATCTATACTCAAATAAATCCTCATCACATTATTGATTCATTATTTTACAAAATGGTGAGGACTACTAAACAACTCTCTCTAGAATCTTCATTCCATTACCCAGAGTAGTACTACATTTACATTCTAGCCTCTCGAGAAGAAAAATGGAACAACGAGGAAAAGGGTGAGCTCAACTAGCCCGATAAAGAATATTATGACTAAGATAATATCTGACAAATTATCGTTAGTCTTGACGAGGAAAAATCGATAGAATCTGATAGGCAACAAGTTTGGATCAATATTACATGACGAAATAATAATTCATAGAAGAGTTACGTAGAGAATGAAATCTCTACTATAATCTATGAATTTAACGATCCATCATCAATATTTTATCCTGTAACATCAATCGATATATATACGGAATCAAATATTCATCTTTGCTTTCTGAGCGAAAGATATTCATCGATTAGTCGTATTCATTTAAACACACATTCATCTTTTTTACTGAGGCCAAAGATATTAATCAATCGATCGTATTCATCTCACTGTTCATCTTTTTCTACAAAGATATTCTTGATCATCATCTTTTTGCACTTCTGAGGCCAAAATATTCTTGAAATCATTCATCTTTTGCTTCTGAATTCCAAAGATATTCAATAATATCATCATTTAAGGCGAGGATGATGAAAAATTTTTTTAAAAAAAAGCGAATCGATGAAACAAAATGACAAGGATTAAGGATTAAGGATTAGTACTTGGTTTTATCCACGTCCAAAATACCTCAAAAATAATCATAGTGGTGTAAAATTCGAGAATGATCAAAACATGGATCTGATCGAGTTAGTATCGAGAATAGATATTTTAGACGAAAAGAAGAAATTTTATTTTTAATTGAATAGTCTTAGTATCGTGAATAGTCTTGAGTATCGTGAATAGTCTTGATATCGTGAATAGTAACTCAGACACCAAAGATAGAAATTCCACAAAAAAACATCTTCACGCTTCATGAATAGTACTAAATGAATAGTAACTTCGTGAATAGTAACTTCGTGAATAGTAACTAATAGTAACTTCGTGAATAGTAACTTCGTGAATAGTAACTTCGTGAATAGTAACTAACCCATGAATAGTAACCCAAAAATGAAAAAGTTCCAAATTTGATAAAAACTTGGATCAACATTTGACATAATGATATTGAAGAAATAATATCATTCTGAAAAAAAAATAATATCCACTTACCTCGAAGATCGATCTTACAGCTAGAATCTAGGGTATAGTCTTTGAAGGGAACTTGCAAATCTAGCAATACTCAAAGTATACTCAAAATACTCACAAGAATACGCTCAAAATATCGAGAGAGAATAGAGAAAAACTTGGGTTTACGGTGTGATTTTCAATTCTAACCTAAGCACCTATTTATAGGAAAATGCTTAGAACACCAAAGCGAAAATTTAATATAATATTAATATAATTATACAAATTTTCCTTAGCCCACCTTTTGGTCAAAACACCAGCCACACATGTTAATGATGTCCAAAAAAAACAAAAAAACGTTTTTCTTAACAAAAATAATTTAAACTCCCAAAAATCAATTATTTGAACTTGAACTTCAATAATTCATAATAAATAGCCCTTTCATCAGAAAATTCGAATCTCGCGAG
The DNA here is from genome assembly GCA_020205615.1 of Panax quinquefolius. NCBI lineage: Eukaryota > Viridiplantae > Streptophyta > Magnoliopsida > Apiales > Araliaceae > Panax > Panax quinquefolius. The sequence goes on along the minus strand of JAINUW010000266.1, from coordinate 56,910 downwards.
TTTTTATAGGAAATTCAATTCTCTACAACTTTGCGGAAGAAAGTTTTTCCAAATTCCAAACAAAAATCGGCCAAAAATCCACAAGCGGGCGATTTTACAATATAATCAAATTTGATCGATAATTGTGTCCTGACACACAAAACATGTGTTAAACATTTAATGCCACAAAAATACTCTTCCTCCTCATATACTCATATATATCCCACATTCATTGTAAAAATATCACCAGTTAATATATTATTAAAATAATATATTTAAATGAATTATTTTATCGAGAAAAAGATAAAATATTAATTTTCAACAATTGTCATTTAAAAATTTTCTCCATCTATATCCACATAAAATCAATATTTTCCTCATCATATAAATCAATAATTAATTATTCACAAATAATATTACGAGAATCCTGATATTGTGACGAGGCGGGTTCAGGGAAGAGGGGCTTTCGATAAAATTTTTCTTCTTGGCGCGATTAGATGACCAAACCTCTCCTTAAGCGAACTTTCTAGACATTGCCAATAATGTTATCTAATAATATTATTAGGATAATATGAATTATTAGCCGATAATGAAATCTTGTGTAATGACAATTATTGAAACAACGGCAATATAAAATATCAACCGACAATTATTAACTTCGATAAAATCTTTGAGCGATAATTCTTTGTAACCATTATTGAGTAGTGCCTTCTTCTACGTAAGAATCAATAATTGGTGCAATCTGGTATCTCTTCTTGTTGACAACGCGTATTAGTGTGTTTTAACCATAGGGTATTCAATGATGATTAATTGGCAACAACTACTCATAGTTATTTAAAAACAACTTATATTTGTCGTTTTCTTCATCATCGATCGCTTTTTTCGTTATGGGGCCCACACATGGGCTGCTTGGCAGTCGTCTGAATATTCCCAAAGCGATCTGAATATTCCACGACCAACGAATATTCCCAAACAATGATGAATATTTTATAACCACTTGCTTATTTTGAAATATTTGCGTATTTAACCCTTAACTATCCACATTAATCAAATCAACCCTTACTATTTCAAAATAAAAATAAAGGAAATTCCTTTTTATTTAAAAATTTGAGGTCTTCTGACCTCCCTCCTTATGAAATTTAAGTCCTCGAAATTGGCGTCACGTACTGGTGTTTTGAAAAGGTGAGGATACCTCGCTTTCATTTTCGTTTCAATTCGGGTCATTTCCTCTATAGCATGATTCCTCCACAAAACTTTAACTTGTGGTATAACCTTTCTTGGCGTGGGACATGCTCCTTCTATCCAAAATCTTGGCGGTACCTCCTCATCGTTAAGTCTTGGCTATCTCGTCGGTTCTAACTTCGATAACGTGGTTGGGTCTTTCACATATTCTGAAATGCGGATATGTGAAACACATTATGAACACGAGACATACTCGGAGAATGCTTGAGTCATAGGCTACATTTCTACTCGGTCGAAATTTGAAATGGGCCAGATAAATGCGTGGATTGAGCTTTCCTCTCTTCCCAAATCTTGTAACTCCCTTCCATGGAAGCGACTTCATGACAATCATGATCCCCTACACTAAATTCCCGTCCTTTCGATGAAGATTAGCATAACTCTTTTGTCGATCTTGTCTTGGTTTGTATCGTTGTCGAATCATTAGTCATTTCGTACTACGTCTTTCTTCGGGTCCCAACAATGTTGCTTCACCCACCTCATCCCAACATATTGGAGAGCGACATTTTGTCCATATAATGCTTGAATGGAACCATACCTATTTGTTTAATAACTATTGTTGTATGAGAATTCCACCATGGCAAGTACTTATCGACTTCCTTTGAAATCTAGGACCACGAGTTTTAATATATCTTGAGAGTTTGAGTAGTCCTTTACGATTGCCCATCCGGTTTGAGGATGGTATACCCAGCCAGATAAATAAATTAGTGCCCATAGCTTTCTACAAACTAACCCAAAATCATGAAGTGAATCTTGGGTCACGATCTAAAACTATGGATCTTGGCATGCCATGCAATCTCACAATCTCATTTACGTACATCGAGAAAAGGCGTTCAAGGAATAAGTCTCTCGTATCGGTAAAAATGAGTAGACTTGGTTAATCTATCAACAATAACCCAAATAGCATTGATGCCTTGAGAAACCACAGGAAGATTAGTAATGAAATTGAGGTAATGTGTTCCCACTTCCATTTCAAAATCTCAGTGGTTTACTGCGGACCCTTAGGTACAAGATGCTCGCCTTTACGTTAGCAAGTTAAACACATCGAGATAAACTTTGCGATCTCTCTCTTCATATTGCTCCACCAAAATGTATGTTGAAGATCATAATACATTTTGGTACTCCCGAGATGGATTGCAAATGGTGTGTTGTGTGCCTCCATCATCAATCTTGTTCTTCAAATCAGTCGTTAGGAACCTGAAAGTCTAGAGTGGACTCGAAGTATTCCTTCTTCATCGATTCTAAGCTTAGGAATAGCTCCTTCTTGTACTTTCTTCTTCATACGCGCATCATTTCAAGGTTCGGTGGCTTGAGCGACCTTAACTTTTTCTATTAAAGTTGGCTCTGTCGTATACTTGACATCATCGCTTTTCGTTCCGCATATGATCTTCTACTCATCAGCGTCGTCGGCTACCGTTAAACTTTTCGAGGATGGTATGGTTAGAATATGTGCTTTGAAATGAGTCTCTCTTGAGCTCTTGGAAAATCTTCTCGCATTCCTCGCTCCATTGAATTTTGTATCTCTTGAGTCGGCTAAGTTAATGGAATAGCGATTAGAATATCCTTGACGAATCTCAGATAATAACCAACTAAGCCTAGAAAGCTACGTATTTAGATTCTTGACTTAGGTTGCTCTCAAGCTGACTCGTATCCCCCAATCTTGGATATGCGTCACAATGACACCTATCGATTTACTATCGCGCGAATATGGCGTCCCCTACGGAGAGTGCGGCTTGGTGAATTCCTGAAAGGAAGTCACAAGATAAAGGCTCGGTACCAAATTCTATAGTTGAATTTTAACTCACGAAGTTCAATAGGAGCCATTCGATGTGAGATTTTAGAAATGAGTTTTGTCTGGGTTCAAAGTCGATACAAAATTTAATATCGAGGCTTTGGGAGTAAGCGAAATTCTTGAAAAATCGTCGGGAAAAATCAATAACAACGGGAATATTATTCAAATCGGCGTGTCTTTATTCAAATCCATAACATGGACTAAGAAAATTTGACATCCGTAATAAGCGAATGACTTCATGGCTTGATATGAAAATGTTTGACTACAATGGTTTGATTGCTTGAATTGAATAACGGGTTGCTTAGGAATATGAAAACTATGACCTTACGAAAATAATCAATTTGGCGTGATGAGTAGTTAACCTTAAAATCACATCAAAAACAAATATCTCTATAGAAATAAGGTTAACGGTAATGTGATAGTGCCAACTGAATCAAGCAAGATTTATAAGCGATGGATGTGATGAAAGTTTCTCTAACGGAGTTTCCACGAGATAGGTCAAAGTCTAATTTCTCGGTCGAGTTTAAGCGTTGGCGCATGATAAGAGAGATAAAGAATGGGTAGAACCGATATCTAGTAAGGTATATACTTAGCAAATTTTATAATTAACTAACTTGCGTGCTAACCGTTTCGGGTTCCTTGCATTTTAATGGGTCACGACAAAGCGCTCTTCCGAAATCGTTGACTTTGACTTTTACGGGACGATCTTTTGAGTCACCATCCCCATTGAACTAGGTTTATTTCTGTCTGATCTCGGCGATATGTCCTTCCTTTCCACAACTATAGCATACCTTAAAGCTGTTGTGGGCGGTTTGAAATTTGATATGTCCCTCTTTCCGCATTTGTAACTTGTCTGACCGGTGGTCGTTCTCCTCCATAAAACTAGTTCTTTATATGGTGGCGGCGTCTTCACATAGTGGTTGTTTGAATCTCCTCTTTTAAAATCTCCTCCCAGGCTAAACTTCTTCTATTTTCATGGCCCACGATTACCACGGAGTGGTTCTGCCTTTAATCGTATTCTTCTTTCTCTCATTTGGTTATCGTTATTACGATGGCTTGCTATCTTGATATGATCCACGGTTATGGTCCCTCGGTTGAGCGTACTTTCGTTATCTCGCTCTAACAAGCCCAGCCACATTGACAACATCTCGAATAGAGAAAATTTATGAGAAATGAGATCTTGGCGTATGTCGGGTTTCAAACCTCTCGAAACATCCGCGTCATCGTTCCTCATTCTCCACCAAATGAGGTGCAAACACGGATAACTCATGAACTTACGCCTCGTCTTTGGGACAAATCGTCGTTATTATTACTCTAGTCTAATAAACTCCACTTCCTTCCGTATATAGCCGAATACTTTCGGGAAGTACTTGTCATTGAGCTTTTTTCTGAAGCGTCTCCCATGACATCTTTGAGTGCGGTTTGGATGGATGCAACTTCCTGATTCCCACCGATGTCTGCCTCGCCACGGGAACATAAAGGTGGCGAATGGAACTTTCTGTTCCTCCGTGCATCCCAGACATCGAATATCTTGGTAATTTGTTTGACCCACGTCTCACTTTAATCGGATCAAACTTTCCCAGAGTGCAGTGGTCCCGACTCTTTGAGCTGCTTGGTTTGTGACCACTCGTGAATTCTATCATTTCCTCACATATTTTGAACACGAGTCTCCCTCGTGCGATTTTGCATGAGCTGAAAAGCTTCTAAACATCCCTCGTTCATCATCGCTTTCGGTTGTGTTGTTCACGGGGAGGAACATTGCCCGACTGTTACCGCGTTCTCCTCGTTGGTGAGTCTGAGGCATCTCCACGGTCTCATTTACTCCTTTGTTAATATTCTCGATCGACATTCTCAAATCTTGTCATAAAATAAGGGTTAATTAAGGAAATCGATATATCACATAATATCCTATATCTTGACCAACTAAACAATAAGCTTAGGTAGGACACCTTTAGCGAAGGATTTTCTCGTCTCTCCCTCTGTTCTATTCCCGATCTCATTGGAGATCATATCCTAAGCTACGATACCAATACCAAGCTGTGGCGCCCCCAAAATAGGTATACCTGACACCCGTTCACGAGTGCGCCAAATACATGATGCGAAACAACTACTGACTTTATTATTACAACGATAAAGCGTGAGTTTGAATACAAATATTATCTTACAGACAATATCTATACTCAAATAAATCCTCATCACATTATTGATTCATTATTTTACAAAAATGGTGAGGACTACTAAACAACTCTCTCTAGAAATCTTCATTCCATACCCAGAGCTAGTACTGCTTTCATTACATTCTAGCCTCACGAGAAGAAAAATGGAACAACAAGGAAAAGGTGAGCTCAACTAGCCCGATAAAGAATATTATGACTAAGATAATATCTGACAAATTATCGTTAGTCTTGACGAGAAAAAATCGATAGAATCTGATAGGCAACAAGTTTGAGATCAATATTACGGTGAAATAATAATTCATAGAAGAGTTACGTAGAGAATGAAATCTACTATAATCTATGAATTTAACGATCCATCATCAATATTTTATCCTGTAACATCAATCGATATACATCTGAATCAAATATTCATCTTTTGCTTTCTGAGGCGAAAGATATTCATCGATTAGTCGTATTCATTTAAACACTGTTCATCTTTGCTTGCTCTGGGCCAAGATATTAATCAATCGATCGTTCATTCATCTCACATTTCATCTGAGCTTTATTAATCATCGAATCCAAAGATATTCTTGAATCTCATCATTCATCTTTCTTTGCTGGGGGCGAAGATATTCTTGAAAATCATTCATCTTTTGCTTCTGGGCGAAGATATTCAATAATATCATCATTTAAGGCGAGGATGATGAAAATATTTTTAAAAAAGCGATCGATTGAAACAAAATGACAGGATTAAGGATTAAGGATTAGTACTTGGTTTTATCCACGTCCAAAAATACCTCAAAAATAATCATAGTGGTGTAAAATTCGAGAATGATCAAAACATGGATCTGATCGAGTTAGTATCCGAATAGATATTTTGAACGAAAAGAAGAAATTTTATTTTTAAATTGAATAGTCTTAGTATCGTGAATAGTCTTGGTATCGTGAATAGTCTTAGTATCGTGAATAGTAACTCAGAGCACCAAAAGATAGAAATTCCACAAAAAAACATCTTCACGCTTAAATAGTACTTTCGTGAATAGTAACTTCGTGAATAATAACTTTCGTGAATAGTAACTTCGTGAATAGTAACTTCGTGAATAGTAACTTCGTGAATAGTAACCCATGAATAGTAACCCAGAGCATGAAAAAGTTCAAATTTGATAAAAACTTGAGATCAACATTTCGATATAATGATATTGAAGAAATAATATCATTACAAAAAAAAATAATATCCACTTACCTCGAAGATCGATTACTTACAGCTAGAATCTAAGGTATAGTCTTTGAAGGGAACTTGCCGTCTAGCAATACTCAAAGTATACTCAAAATACTCACAAGAATACGCTCAAAATATCGAGAGAAATAGAGAAAACTTGATTTTACGGTGTGATTTTCAATTCTAACTAAGCACCTATTTATAGGAAAATGCTTAGAACACCAAAAGCGAAAATTTAATATAATATTAATATAATTATACAAATTTTCCTTAGCCCACCTTTTGGTCAAAACACCAGCCACACATGTTAATGATGTCCAAAAAAAATACAAAAAACGTTTTCTTAACAAAAATAATTTAAACTCCCAAAAATCAATTATTTGAACTTGAACTTCAATAATTCATAATAAATAGCCCTTTCATCAGAAAATTCGAATCTCGCGAGTTTTATAGGAAATTCAATTCTCTACAACTTTGCAGAAAAAGTTTTTCCAAATTCCAAACAAAAATCGGCCAAAAAATCCACAAGCGGGCGATTTTACATATAATCAAATTTGATTCGATAATTGTGTCCTGACACACAAAAACATGTGTTAAACATTTAATGCCACAAAAATACTCTTCCTCCTCATATACTCATATATCCCACATTCATTGTAAAAATATCACAGTTAATATATTATTAAAATAATATATTTAAATGAATTATTTTATCGAGAAAAAGATAAAATATTAATTTTCAACAATTGTCATTTAAAAATTTTCTCCATCTATATCCACATAAAATCAATATTTTCCTCATCATATAAATCAATAATTAATTATTCACAAATAATATTACGAGAATCCTGATATTGTGACGAGGCGGTTCAGGAAAGGGGGCTTTCGATAAAAATTTCTTCTTCTTGGCGGCGATTAGATGACCAAACCTCTCCTTAGAGCGAGAACTTTCTAGACATTGCCAATAATGTTATCTAATAATATTATTAGGATAATATGAATTATTAGCCGATAATGAAAGATCTTGTGTAATGACAATTATTGAAACAACGACAATATAAAATATCAACCTTGACAATTATTAACTTTCGATAAAATCTTTGAGCGATAATTCTTTGTAACCATTATTGAGTAGTGCCTTCTTCGTAAGAATCAATAATTGGTGCAATCTGGTGTCTTCTTGTTCGACAACGGCGTTATTGTGTGTTTAACCACCAGGGTATTCAATGCGATGATACTTGGCGACAACTTCTGTAGTTATTTAAAAACAACTTATATTTATCGTTTTCTTCATCCATCGCTTTCGTTATGGGGCCCACACATGGGCTTTGCGTCGTAAATACGAATATTCCCAGAGCGATCTGAATATTCCACGACGAAACGAATATTCCCAAACAATGATGAATATTTTATAACCACTTGCTTATTTTGAAATATTTGCGTATTTAACCCTAAACTATCCACATTAATCAAATCAACCCTTACTATTTCAAAATAAAGGAAATTCCTTTTTATTTAAAAATTTGAGGTCTTCTGACCTCCCTCTCTTATGAAATTTAGTCCTCGAAAAATTGGCGTGCGTACACAGTGTTTTGAAAAGGTGAGGATACCTCGCTTTCATTTTCGTTTCAATTCGGGTCATTTCCTCTATAGCATGATTCCTCCACAAAACTTTAACTTGTGGTATAACCTTTCTTGGCGTGGGACATGCTCCTTCTATCCAAAATCTTGGCGGTACCTCCTCATCGTTAAGTCTTGGCTATCTCTCGTCAGGTTCTAACTTCGATAACGTGGTTGGGTCTTTCACATATTCTGAAATGCGGATATATGAAACACATTATGAACACGAGACATACTCGGAGTATGCTGAAGTCATATAGGCTACATTTCCTACTCGGTCGAAAATTTGAAATGGGCCAGATAAATGCGTGGATTGAGCTTTCCTCTCTTCCCAAATCTTGTAACTCCCTTCCATGGAAGCAACTTCATGACAATCATGATCCCCACACTAAATTCCGTCCTTTCGATGAAGATTAGCATAACTCTTTTGTCGATCTTGTCTGCGTTTGTATCGTTGTCGAATCATTAGTCTTAATCATACGTACTTAACTTCGGGTCCCAACAATGTTGCTTCACCCACCTCATCCCAACATATTGGAGAGCGACATTTTGTCCATATAATGCTTGAATGGAACCATGCCTATATTTGTTTAATAACTATTGTTGTATGAGAATTCCACCGATGGCAAGTACTTATCCCAACTTCCTTTGAAATCTAGGACCTGAGTTTTAATATATCTTGAGAGTTTGAGTAGTCCTTTACGATTGCCCATCCGTTTGAGGATGGTATACTGGCCAGATAAATAAATTAGTGCCCGTAGCTTTCTACAAACTAACCCAAAATCATGAAGTGAATCTTGGGTCACGATCTAAAACTATGGATCTTGGCATGCCATGCAATCTCACAATCTCATTTACGTCACATCGAGAAAAGGCGTTCGAGGAATAAGTCTCTCGTATCGGTGAAAATGAGTAGACTTGGTTAATCTATCAACAATAACCCAAATAGCATCTATGCCTTGAGAAACCTTGGGAAGATTAGTAATGAAATTCCAGGGTAATGTGTTCCCACTTCCATTTCAAAATCTCAAGTGGTTGCAGCGGACCCTTAGGTACAAGATGCTCGCCTTTACGTTAGCAAGTTAAACACATCGAGATAAACTTTGCGATCTCTCTCTTCGTATTGCTCCACCAAAATGTATGTTGAAGATCATAATACATTTTGGTACTCCCGAGATGGATTGCAAATGGTGTGTTGTGTGCCTCCATCATAATCTTGTTCTTCAAATCAGTCGTTAGGAACACAAAAAGTCTAGAGTGGACTCGAAGTATTCCTTCTTCATCGATTCTAAGCTTAGGAATAGCTCCTTCTTGTACTTTCTTCTTCATACGCATCGACTCAAGATTGGGTGGCTTGAAGCAACCTTAACTTTTCTATTAAAGTTGGCTCTGTCGTATACTTGACATCATCCTTTTCGTTCCGCATATGATCTTCTACTCATCGCGTCGTCTACCGTTAAACTTTTCGAGATGGTATGGTTAGAATATGTGCGAAATGAGTCTCCTCTTGAGCTCTTGGAAAATCTTCTCGCATTCCTCGCTCCATTGAATTTTGTATCTTTTGAGTCGGCTAAGTTAATGGAATAGCGATTAGAGAATATCCTTCAACGAATCTCAGATAATAACCAACTAAGCCTGAAAGCTACGTATTTAGATTCTTGACTTAGGTTGCTCTCAAGCTGTGACTCATATCCCAATCTTGGATATGCGTCACAATGACACCTATCGATTTACTATCGCTTGCGAATATGGCGTCCCTACGGAGAGTGCGGCTTGGTGAATTCCTGAAGGAAGTCACAAGATAAAGGCTCGGTACCAAATTCTATAGTTGAATTTTAACTCACGAAGTTCAATAGGAGCCATTCGATGTGAGATTTTAGAAATGAGTTTTGTCTGGGGTTCAAAGTCGATACAAAATTTAATATCGAGCTTTGGGAGTAAGCGAAAAATTCTTGAAAATCGTCGGGAAAAATCAATAACAACGAGGAATATTATTCAAATCGGCGTGTCTTTATTCAAATCCATAACATGGACTAAGAAAATTTGACATCCGTAATAAGCGAATGACTTCATGGCTTGATATGAAAATGTTTGACTACTGATGGTTTGATTGCTTGAATTGAATAACGGGTTGCTTAGGAATATGAAAACTATGACCTTACGAAAATAATCAATTTGGCGTGATGAGTAGTTAACCTTAAAATCACATCAAAAACAAATATCTCTATAGAAATAAGGTTAACGGGTAATGTGATAGTGCCACTTTGATCAAGCAAGATTTATAAGCGATGGATGTGATGAAAGTTTCTCTAACGGAGTTTCCACGAGATAGGTCAAAGTCTAATTTCTCGGTCGAGTTTAAGCGTTGGCCTATGATAAGAGATAAAAGAATGGGTAGAACCAGATATCTAGTAAGGTATATACTTAGCGAAATTTATAATTGACTAACTTGTGCTAACCGTTCGGGTTCCTTGCATTTTAATGAAGTCACGACAAAGCGCTCTTCCGAAATCGTTGACTTTGACTTTTACGGGACGATCTTTTGAGTCACCATCCCCATTGAACTAGGTTTATTCTGCGTCTGATCTCGGCGATATGTCCTTCCTTTCCACAACTATAGCATACCTTAAAGCTGTTGTGGGGCGGTTTGGTGATGATATCCCTCTTTCCGCATTTGTAACATGTCTGATAGGTGGTGCGTTCTCCTCCATAAAACTAGTTCTTCTAAGTGGGCGTCTTCACATAGTGGTTGTTGAATCTCCTCTTTTAAAATCTCCTCCCAGGCTAAACTTCTTCTTTTTCATGGCCCACGATTACCACGGAGTGGTTCTGCCTTTAATCGTATTCTTCTTTCTCCATTTGGTTATCGTTATTACGATGGCTGCTATCTTGATATGATCCACGGTTATGGTCCCTCGGTTGAGCGTACTCGTTATCTCGCTCTAACAATGAGCCACATTGTGACATCTCGAATAGAGAAAATTTATGAGAAATGAGATCTTGGCGTATGTCGGGTTTCAAACCTCTCGAAACATCCGCGTCATCGTTCCTCATTCTCCACCAAATGAGGTGCAAACACAGATAACTCCATGAACTTACGCCTCGTCTTTGGGACAAATCGTATTATTATACTCTAGTCTAATAAACTCCACTTCCTTCGTATAGCCGAATACTTTCGAGGGAAGTACTTGTCATTGAGCTTTTTTGAAACGTCTCCCATGACATCTTTGAGTGCGGTTTGGATGGAGTCAACTTCCTGATTCCCACCGATGTCTGCCTGCCCACGGAACATAAAGGTGGCGAATGGAACTTTCATTCCTCCGTGCATCCCAGACATCGAATATCTTGGTAATTTGTTTGACCCGTCTCTCGCTTAATCGGATCAAACTTTCCCAGTGCAGGTGGTCCCGACTCTTTGAGCTGCTTGGTTTGTGACCACTCGTGAATTACTATCATTTCCTCTGTATTTTGAACACGAGTCTCCTAAATGCGATTTTGCATGAGCTATAAAGCTTACAAACATCCCTCGTTCATCATCGCTTTCGGTGGTGTTGTTCACGGGAGGAACATTGCCCGACTGTTACGCGTTCTCCTCGTTGGTGAGTCTGAGGCATCTCCACGGTCTCATTTACTCCTTTATTAATATTCTCGATCGACATTCTCAAATCTTGTCATAAAATAAGGGTTAATTAAAAAATCGATATATCACATAATATCCTATATCTTGACCACTAACAAATAAGCTTAGGTAGGACACCTTTAGCGAAGGATTTACTCGTCTCTCCCCTCTGGTTCTATTCCCGATCTCATGCGGAGATCATATCCTAAGCTACGATACCAGTGTGGCCCCCCCAAATAGGTATACCTGACACCCGTTCACGAGTGCGCCAAATACATGATGCGAAAGCAACTACTGACTTTATTATTACAGCGATAAAGCGAGTTTGAATACAAATATTATCTTACAGACAATATCTATACTCAAATAAATCCTCATCACATTATTGATTCATTATTTTACAAAATGGTGAGGACTACTAAACAACTCTCTCTAGAATCTTCATTCCATACCCAGAGCTAGTACTATTTACATTCTAGCCTCTCACGAGAAGAAAAATGGAACAACAAGGAAAAAAAGGTGAGCTCAACTAGCCCGATAAAGAATATTATGACTAAGATAATATCTGACAAATTATCGTTAGTCTTGACGAGGAAAAAATCGATAGAATCTGATAGGCAACAAGTTTGAGATCAATATTACGGAAAAATAATAATTCATAGAAGAGTTACGTAGAGAATGAAATCTACTATAATCTATGAATTTAACGGTCCATCATCAATATTTTATCCTGTAACATCAATCGATATACATCTGGAATCAAATATTCATCTTTTGCTTTCTGAGGCGAAGATATTCATCGATTAGTCATATATTCATTTAAACACTGTTCATCTTTTGCACTCTGAGCGAAGATATTAATCAATCGATCGTATTCATCTTTACATTCATCTTTGCTCTGACCAAAGATATTCTTGATCATTCATCTTTTTTTGCTGAGGCCGAAGATATTCTTAAAAATCATTCATCTTTGCTTTCTGGGCGAAGATATTCAATAATATCATCATTTAAGGCGAGGATGATGAAAAATATTTTTTAAAAAAGCGAATCCGATGAAACAAAATGACAAGGATTAAGGATTAAGGATTAGTACTTGGTTTTATCCACGTCAAAAAATACCTCAAAAATAATCATAGTGGTGTAAAATTCGAGAATGATCAAAACATGGATCTGATCGAGTTAGTATCCGAGAATAGATATTTTGAATGAAAAGAAGAAATTTTATTTTTAAATTGAATAGTCTTAGTATCGTGAATAGTCTTAGTATCGTGAATAGTCTTGCCGTATCGTGAATAGTAACTCAGACACCAAAAGATAGAAATTCCACAAAAAATCTTCACATCTTCAATAGCTTACGTGAATAGTACTAGTGAATAGTAACTTCGTGAATAGTAACTTCGTGAATAGTAACTTCGTGAATAGTAACTTCGTGAATAGTAACTTCATGAATAGTAACCCATGAATAGTAACCGTGAATAGTAACCCAGACATGAAAAAGTTCAAATTTGATAAAAACTTGGATCAACATTTGACGATATAATGATATTGAAGAAATAATATCATTACAAAAAAAATAATATCCACTTACCTCGAAGATCGATCTTACAATTAGAATCTAAATTATAGTCTTTGAAGGGACTTGCCCGTCTCTAGCAATACTCAAAGTATACTCAAAATACTCACAAGAATACGCTCAAAATATCGAGAGAGAAATAGAGAAAACTTGAGTTTACGGTGTGATTTTTCAATTCTAACCTAAGCACCTATTTATAGGAAAATGCTTAGAACACCAAGCGAAAAATTTAATATAATATTAATATAATTATACAAATTTTCCTTAGCCCACCTTTTGGTCAAAACACCAGCCACACATGTTAATGATGTCCAAAAAAATACAAAAAAAACGTTTTCTTAACAAAAATAATTTAAACTCCCAAAAATCAATTATTTGAACTTGAACTTCAATAATTCATAATAAATAGCCCTTTCATCAGAAAATTCGAATCTCGCGAGAGTTTTATAGGAAATTCAATTCTCTACAACTTTGCAGAAGAAAGTTTTTCCAAATTCCAAACAAAAATCGACCAAAGAAATCCACAAGCGGGCGATTTTACATTATAATCAAATTTGATCGATAATTGTGTCCACCAACACACAAAACATGTGTTAAACATTTAATGCCACAAAAATACTCTTCCTCCTCATATACTCATATATCCCACATTCATTGTAAAAATATCACAGTTAATATATTATTAAAATAATATATTTAAATGAATTATTTTATCGAGAAAAAGATAAAATATTAATTTTCAACAATTGTCATTTAAAAATTTTCTCCATCTATATCCACATAAAATCAATATTTTCCTCATCATATAAATCAATAATTAATTATTCACAAATAATATTACGAGAATCACATATTGACAACGAGGCGGTTCAGGGAAGAGGGCTTTCGATAAAATTTCTTCTTCTTGGCGCCTTGATTAGATGACCAAACCTCTCCTTGAAGCGAACTTTCTAGACATTGCCAATAATGTTATCTAATAATATTATTAGATAATATAATTATTATTAGCCGATAATGAAAGATCTTGTGTAATGACAATTATTGAAACAACGACATATAAAATATCAACCTGACATTATTAACTTTCGATAAAATCTTTGAGCGATAATTCACGTAACCATTATTGAGTAGTGCCTTCTTACGTAAGAATCAATAATTGGTGCAATCTGGTATCTTCTTGTTTCGACAACGCGTATTAGTGTGTTTTAACCATAGGGTATTCAATGATATTATTACTGGCAACAACTACTGCAGTTATTTAAAAACTTATATTTGTCGTTTTCTTCATCCAATAAACTTTCCGTTATGGGGCCCACACATGGGCTGCGCTGGTGTCGTCAATGCGAATATTCCCAAAGCGATCTGAATATTCCACGACCAAACGAATATTCCCAAACAACAATGAATATTTTATAACCACTTGCTTATTTTGAAATATTTGCGTATTTAACCCTTAACTATCCACATTAATCAAATCGACCCTTACTATTTTCAAAAAAGAAATTCCTTTTTATTTAAAATTTTGAGTTTTTTATTTCCTTAAAATTTAGGAAATTGGCGTCTTGAGGATACCTCGCTTTCATGAATAACTTATGAGTCATAGGCTACATTTCCTACTCGGTCGAGAATTTGAAATGGGCCAGATAAATGCGTGGATTGAGCTTTCCTCTCTTCCCAAATCTTGTAACTCCCTTCCATGGAAGCGAACTTCATGACAATCATGATCCCCACACTAAATTCCACGTCCTTTCGATGAAGATTAGCATAACTCTTTTGTCGATCTTGTCTTGTTTTGTATCGTTGTCGAATCATTAGTCATACGTACTAACTTTCGGGTCCCAACAATGTTGCTTCACCCACCTCATCCCAACATATTGGAGAACGACATTTTTGTCCATATAATGCTTGAATGGAACCATGCCTATATTTGTTTAATAACTATTGTTGTATGAGAATTCCACCGATGGCAAGTACTTATCCCACTTCCTTTGAAATCTAGGACACGAGTTTTAATATATCTTGAGAGTTTGAGTAGTCCTTTACGATTGCCCATCCGTTTGAGGATGGTATGCCAGCCAGATAAAATAAATTAGTGCCCGTAGCTTTCTGAAACTAACCCAAAATCATGAAGTGAATCTTGGGTCACGATCTAAAACTATGGATCTTGGCATGCCATGCAATCTCACAATCTCATTTACGTACATCGAGAAAAGGCGTTCAAGGAATAAGTCTCTCGTATCGGTGAAAAATGAGTGAGACTTGGTTAATCTATCAACAATAACCCAAATCGCATCTATGCCTTGAGAAACCTTGGGAAGATTAGTAATGAAATTAAGGGTAATGTGTTCCCCACTTCCATTTCAAAATCTCAAGTGGTTGCAGCGGACCCTTAGGTACAAGATGCTCGCGCCTTTACGTTAGCAAGTTAAACACATCGAGATAAACTTTGCGATCTCTCTCTCATATTGCTCCACCAAAATGTATGTTGAAGATCATAATACATTTTGGTACTCCCGAGATGGATTGCAAATGGTGTGTTGTGTGCCTCCATCATAATCTTGTTCTTCAAATCAAAATCGTTAGGAACACAAAAAAGTCTAGAGTGGACTCGAAGTATTCCTTCTTCATCATTCTAAGCTTAGGAATAGCTCCTTCTTGTACTTTCTTACGCATCGATTTCAAGATTGGGTGGCTTGAGCAACCTTAACTTTTCTATTAAAGTTGGCTCTGTCGTATACTTGACATCATCCTTTTCGTTCCGCATATGATCTTCTACTCATCGCGTCGGCTACCGCGTTCGCTTTTCCAAGATGGCATGGTTAGAATATGTGTATTTGAAATGAGTCTCCTCTTGAGTTCTTGAAAATCTTCCCATTCCTTGCTCCATTCGAATTTTGTATCTCTGAGTCAATTGCGTTAATGGAATAGCGATTGAGAATATCCTTCAACGAATCTCGATAATAACCAACTAAGCCTGAAAGCTCGTATTTGATTCTTGACTTAGGTTGCTCTCAAGCTGTGACTCATATCCCAATCTTGGATATGCGTCACAATGACACCTATCGATTTACTCTACATGAATATGGCGTCCCCTACGAGAGAGTGCGGCAGGTGAATTCCACAAAGTCACAAGATAAAGGCTCGGTACCAAATTCTATAGTTGAATTTTAACTCACGAAGTTCAATAGGAGCCATTCGATATGAGATTTTAGAAATGAGTTTTGTCTGGGGTTCAAAGTCGATACAAAATTTAATATCGAGCTTTGGGAGTAAGCGAAAAATTCTTGAGAAAATCGTCGGAAAAATCAATAACAACGGGAATATTATTCAAATCGGCGTGTCTTTATTCAAATCCATAACATGGACTAAGAAAATTTGACATCCGTAATAAGCGAATGACTTCATGGCTTGATATGAAAATGTTTGACTACAATGGTTTGATTGCTTGAATTGAATAACGGAGTTGCTTAGGAATATGAAAACTATGACCTTACGAAAATAATCAATTTTGGCGTGATGAGTAGTTAACCTTAAAATCACATCAAAAACAAATATCTCTATAGAAATAAGGTTAACGGGTAATGTGATAGTGCCAACTGAATCAAGCAAGATTTATAAGCAGTGGATGTGATGAAAGTTTCTCTAACGGAGTTTCCACGAGATAGGTCAAAGTCTAATTTCTCCGAATCGAGTTTAAGCGTTGGCGCCAAGTAAGAGAGATAAAGAATGGGTAGAACCAGATATCTAGTAAGGTATATACTTGTGAAAATTTATAATTAACTAACGTGTCTTAACCGTTCGGGTTCCTTGCATTTTAATGAAGTCACGACAAAGCGCTCTTCCGGAATCGTTGACTTTGACTTTTACGGGACGATCTTTTGAGTCACCATCCCCATTTGAACTAGGTTTATTCTGTCTGATCTCGGCGATATGTCCTTCCTTTCCACAACTATAGCATACCTTAAAGCTGTTGTGGGCGGTTTGGGTGATATGTCCCTCTTTCCGCATTTGTAACATCTGACCGGTGGTCGTTCTCCTCCATAAAAACTAGTTCTTTCTTGGCGGCGACGCTCTTCACGTGGTGGTTGTTGAATCTCCTCTTTTAAAAATCTCCTCCCAGGCTAAACTTCTTCTATTTTCATAGCCACGATTACCACCGGAGTGGTTCTGCCTTTATCGTATTCTTCTTTCTCCATTGGTTATCGTTATTACGATGGCTGCTATCTTGATATGATCCACGGTTATGGTCCCTCGGTTGAGCGTACTTCGTTATCTCGCTCTAACAATTGAGCCTGTTGACAACATCTGAATAGAGAAAAATTTATGAGAAATGAGATCTTGGCGTATATGTCGGGTTTCAAACCTCTCGAAACATCCGCGTCATCGTTCCTCATTCTCCACCAAATGAGGTGCAAACACAGATAACTCATGAACTTACTTACCTCGTCTTTGGGACAAATCGTGTTATTACTTTCTAGTCTAATAAACTCCACTTCCTTCGTATAGCGAATACTTTCGGGAAGTACTTGTCATTGAGCTATTTTCTGAAAGCGTCTCCCATGACATCTTTGAGTGCGGTTTGATGGAGTGCGCTTCCTGATTCCCACCGATGTCTGCCTCGCCCACGGAACATAAAGGTGGCGAATGGAACTTTCATTCCTCCGTGCATCCCAGACATCGAATATCTTGGTAATTTGTTTGACCCGTCGTCTCACTTTAATCGGATCCGGCTTTCCCAGAGTGCAGGTGGTCCCGACTCTTTGAAGCTGCTTGGCTTTGACCACTCGTGAATTCTTATCATTTCCTCCTGTATATTTTGAACACGAGTCTCCTCGTGCGATTTTGCATGAGCTACAAAAAGCTTCAAACATCCCTCGTTCATCATCGCTTTCGGTGGTGTTGTTCGCGGGAGGAACATTGCGACTGTTACCGTTCTCCTCGTTGGTGAGTCTGAGCATCTCCACGGTCTCATTTACTCCTTTATTAATATTCTCGATCGACATTCTCAAATCTTGTCATAAAATAAGGGTTAATTAAAAATCAATATATCACATAATATCCTATATCTTGACCCGACTAACAAATAAGCTTAGGTAGGACACCTTTAGCGAAGGATTTACTCGTCTCTCCCCTCTAGTTACATTCCCAGATCTCGGAGATCATATCCTAAGCTACGATACCAAGCTGTGGCGCCCCCAAAATAGGTATACCTGACACCCGTTCTGAGTGCCAAATACGTAGATGCGAAGCAACTTCTGACTTTATTATTACAACGATAAAGCTGTGAGTTTGAATACAAATATTATCTTACAGAACAATATCTATACTCAAATAAATCCTCATCACATTATTGATTCATTATTTTACAAAATGGTGAGGACTACTAAACAACTCTCTCTAGAATCTTCATTCCATACCCAGAGCTAGTACTTCATTACATTCTCGCCTCACGAGAAAAAAAATGGAACAACAAGGAAAGGGTGAGCTCAACTAGCCCGATAAAGAATATTATGACTAAGATAATATCTGACAAATTATCGTTAGTCTTCACGAGGAAAAATCGATAGAATACTGATAGGCAACAAGTTTGAGATCAATATTACATGCGTGAAATAATAATTCATAGAAGAGTTACGTAGAGAATGAAATCTACTATAATCTATGAATTTAACGATCCATCATCAATATTTTATCCTGTAACATCAATCGATATACATCTCGAATCAAATATTCATCTTTTTTACTTCTGAGCCGAAGATATTCATCGATTAGTCGTATTCATTTAAACACTGTTCATCTTTACACTCTGGGCCGAAGATATTTCTTCGAAATCATTCATTCATTGCACTGTTCATCTTTGCACTCTGAGGCCGAAGATATTCTTAAAAATCATTCATCTTTGCACTACGGGCCAAAGATATTCTTAAGAAATCATTCATCTTTGCTTTTTTGCTTCTGGGCCAAAAGATATTCCATAATATCATCATTTAAGGCGAGGATGATGAAAAATATTTTTTTAAAAGCGAATCCGGTGAAACAAAATGACAAGGATTAAGGATTAAGGATTAGTACTTGGTTTTATCCGCGTCCAAAAATACCTCAAAAATAATCATAGTGGTGTAAAATTCGAGAATGATCAAAACATGGATCTGATCGAGTTAGTATCCGAATAGATATTTTGAGACGAAAAGAAGAAATTTTATTTTTAGGTGAATAGTCTTGTATCGTGAATAGTCTTGGTATCGTGAATAGTCTTAAATATCGTGAATAGTAACTCAGAGCACCAAAAGATAGAAATTCCACAAAAACATCTTCACGCTTACGTGATGAATAGTACTAGTGAATAGTAACTCGTGAATAGTAACTCGTGAATAGTAACTTCGTGAATAGTAACTTCGTGAATAGTAACCCATGAATAGTAACCCAGAGCATGAAAAAGTTCTAAATTTGATAAAACTTGGATCAACATTTCGATATAATGATATTGAAGAAATAATATCATTACAAAAAAAAATAATATCCACTTACCTCGAAAGATCGATTACTTACAGCTAGAATCTAAGGTATAGTCTTTGAAGGAACTTGCAGTCTAGCAATACTCAAAGTATACTCAAAATACTCACAAGAATACGCTCAAAATATCGAGAGAAATAGAGAAAACTTGATTTTACGGTGTGATTTTCAATTCTAACCTAAGCACCTTTTATTTATAGGAAAATGCTTAGAACACCAAGCGAGAAAATTTAATATAATATTAATATAATTATACAAATTTTCCTTAGCCCACCTTTTGGTCAAAACACCAGCCACACATGTTAATGATGTCCAAAAAATACAAAAAACGTTTTCTTAACAAAAATAATTTAAACTCCCAAAAATCAATTATTTGAACTTGAACTTCAATAATTCATAATAAATAGCCCTTTCATCAGAAAATTCGAATCTCTTGAGTTTTTATAGGAAATTCAATTCTCTACAACTTTGCGGAAGAAAGTTTTCCAAATTCCAAACAAAAATCGACCAAAATCCACAAGCAGGGCGATTTTACAAATTATAATCAAATTTGATCGATAATTGTGTCCACCAACACACAAAACATGTATTAAACATTTAATGCCACAAAAAATACTCTTCCTCCTCATATACTCATATATCCCACATTCATTGTAAAAATATCACCGTTAATATATTATTAAAATAATATATTTAAATGAATTATTTTATCGAGAAAAAGATAAAATATTAATTTTCAACAATTGTCATTTAAAAATTTTCTCCATCTATATCCACATAAAATCAATATTTTCCTCATCATATAAATCAATAATTAATTATTCACAAATAATATTACGAGAATCCTGATATTGACAACCAGGCGGTTCGAGGAAGAGGGGCTTTCGATAAAATTTCTTCTTCTTGGCGCATGATTAGATGACCAAACCTCTCCTTAGACAAAACTTTCTAGACATTGCCAATAATGTTATCTAATAATATTATTAGATAATATGAATTATTGCCGATAATGAAAGATCTTGTGTAATGACAATTATTGAAACAACAACGATATATAAAATATCAACCGACAATTATTAACTCGATAAAATCTTTGAGCGATAATTCTGTAACCATTATTGAGTAGTGTGTTCTTACGTAAGAATCAATAATTGGTGCAATCTGGTAATGCTTCTTGTTCGACAACGCGTATTAGTGTGTTTTAACCAAAGGGTATTCAACGATATTACTTGGCAACAACTACTGTAGTTATTTAAAAACAACTTATATTTGTCGTTTTCTTCATCCAATCGCTTTCAGTTATGGGGCCCACACATGGTCATGTGGCTGCGAATATTCCCCGAATAAATACGAATATTCTGACAACAATGAATATTTTATAACGATATATTCCACGACCAAATCGAATATTCAAAATAAAGGAAATTCCAAAAAACAATGATGTATATTATTTTATAACCACTTGCTTATTTTGAAATATTTGCGTATTTAACCATAACTATCCACATTAATCAAATCAACCCTTACTTATTTCAAAATAAAGGAAATTCCTTTTTATTTAAAAATTTTTAATAAAGTAATCAACCTAAATGGTCAAAGGCAAAACTCTCATCACACTAAATTTATCATTAATCACCCCACAATAAACTCCGCCGGAAGAAAAACACAAAGGATTTCTCCTATAGGAGCGCAATTGCCAAAGACGGAACACAGAGATATACAAAAGGTATAAATAAAGATATAACCTCAAAACAAATAAACGAGACAAAATATTACAAATAAAGCCTAATAAAGTGCAAATACGAAACGAAAATATAATATCCAAAGATCCGAATGGAATATATCTCACAATCAACATAATTGGCTTGGAAAAAAACCAAAGATGAGCGAATAAAGAAATAACGTATATGAAGTAACTAACTCAATATCGAATTGAAGCCTTAAATGAAATAAACAAAACTAATATCCAATAAAATAATAACATAAAACAAATGGTAAAGAAATTTCAAGTAACTAACTCAGTGAGCCCAAAAATATATCTAATGCCAAACAAATGGTAATTTCATCAAACTAATGCCACACGTGTAAGTCAAATAATGCCATACTGTAGTCAAATAAAAACAATGCCAATGCCACAGGCAGAGGTCAAATGATGCCACGCAGAAGCAAATCACACATTGGATCGCGAACCCAAATGTATGTAAATCGGATAGGGTGTGTTTGGCACAACATCACCAATCCATGAGTAAAAACTAGGGTTAACCCATACGCCTCCACAACAAAACACCAAATGGCCCACTTCCTCCTGAGAGCCAAAACGGAGACGCCGTGGACTAATCACACCGCCATTTAAAAGTGTCATGCCTCTCGTGCAAGACGACATGCCCTCGTAGTATTTCTTGCGGTGGTTATAGCTCAAGTATACCCTATGGTATATTCTAACAAAAATATTATGTCACAACACATGCAACATAATACTAACAAAAGGGTTCTATATGTACACGTTGAACCAAATCAAATTATAGTCACAAGGTTTCAAAAAGAAGGTAGCAATACGTATGCAGCTCTCAATTATCAAAAATAAAACTAAACATGATATCCTAATTCAAAGAGTACAAATACTGAGTCCAATGTGTCAACTCCAAAATGAAACAAATATATGAATTTCACAAGAAACAATTATGTGAAATAATAATGAAATTTGAAACGAGGAACAAAACGAATAAATCAAATTTAACAAAAGTATCATTGAAAGAGTACGAAATCCAGTACCTTAATATAGTACCAAAATAATTCACTTTGAAGCCAAATATCACCGTTAGACTCCTCAAATGCCAACGATATCAAATACTAAACGTTATTCACAACCTAAACATATTCACCTCAAATTAAAAATAATCCAAACTAATAAATTCTAAAATAATTCATAATCTATTTAATATGTCTTTAATCATCGCCTTATATCAATTATTAATACTCCAAAATTTATATTCCAAAATAACTCTTTAAATTCCTCCAAATCTCGATCTAGTAAAAAGTAATAATAATACAATCATAAGTTACCTACTAATTATAATTTATATTAATATAAAATTAATTTCTTCAATTATAAATTTTTTACAAAATAACTTTCGAATTAAATAATAAGTAATCTTTTAATCAACCTTTTTTAAAAGCAATTAATATACTGTGTATATAATAGATATATATATATATACATAAAAATCCATCCATGTTCTTATCACAACAACTTTGATCATGCAAAAGCTATGAAATATTTTTTTTAAAAGGTCAAAGTCGATGCCCGTAAGTCTATAAGCATAAAATTCCTTCTCAAAATTCAAGGTGATGGGCATCATTACATGCTTTCAATGCAAGCTTCAATTTAATAAGTCTTACAAAAGGAGGGTATTTAAATGCAAACAAATCTTCCTAAGATATGTCTAAATGAACACATTATATGGATTAGCGATATAATACTCATACCTAATATTGCTAATTGAATTCGCCTCTTAATCTGCTATAAAAAGAAAAGATGGACATTAAATTGAATCGTCGTTCCCTTTTGAGCCGTCGCTTTCTCTTCCTCTCTTTCCCTAAATTAGATATCATGAAAATAAGATTAGGTTTAGTTATTTATTTATTAATTAATAGATATTATAAATTCTCCTAATTTTAATAGGATATTAACATTACCCAAATACAAAATAGACCCAATTAGTATAAAAGCCTAAATTAATGTAATCATTTACTTATTTTAGTTCACACAAATTAAATATAATTTGACCCAAACATAAGAAAAGCCCAAGTAAAATATGGATTTAAATATTATTTATTTATTTTATTTATTTATTATTATTATTATTATTATTATTATTATTATTATTTTACCGGGTATTACATCACCTACCCCTTAAAACAAAAGAATGAACGTACCTACTTATCAAAAAGATGCGGATACTCATTTCGAATGAACCCTCTATCTCTCAAGTAGCTTCCCCACTCCAATGATTTTACCACAAGACTTTAACAAAAAGAATTATCTTCCTCAATTTCTATTTAATCGGTTATTTAATTATCTACTAAAACGAATTTAATTTTTCCAAACAAACAAGGAAGAAAAGAGGAAACAAAATCATCTACCTTTTTAATTTAAACACAATTATATAAGATAAAATCAATTGATATTTAATTATATATAAAAAAATAGGTTATTACAAAACCTCTCCTCGATGTAACTTCTAAACATCGTTAATATTGCAAATAATAATATTAATAATTACGTCAATCTCAATTATTGATTTAATAATATATAAAATATCGACAATAATTGAATCAAATAACATGAGATACTTGTCTGGCAATTCTTCAAGCAATAATTGAACAAAAGCGGTGACTTCTCACGTAAGCATCAATAATCAATACCGGTGTGCTACTTATGCAATCACGCCAGACATTCTTTATACTTTTACTACCGAATAGTTCAGCAGCTTTAACTATAAAACTTCCGCCGTTATTTTCATAAAAATATTTTTGTAGTTTTCTCAATCGACAATAATTTCGTTGTGGGGTCCACCAATGATTGTGCCGTCGTACGAATATTCACTGTTAAAACGAATATTTCCGACCAATCGAATATTATATAACAACTTGAGTACTTTGCAAAATTTATAAATATTACCCATAACTATAACATTATATCAAATTCATTCCATAATATTTAAAAATGATATTTATAAAAAAATCATCTTTATTAAAAAGTGAGGGTCTTACAATAAATATAATTATAAATATGTTGTTAGCATTTTTAAAATCTGTCACAAACACCCAAAAGAAATACGATCATCTTTTTTGGAAGGATGACATAAATATTTGGGGGCAAAAAATTATGGGATTGAAGTGCGTTTGGTAGTTTTAGTTTGGGAAAGTTGGTTACGTCGCAATTCTCAGCTTGCTTGACTTGGTCGAGATACTACCAATTTACCCTCTTTTCAGCTGTTCAGAATTAAGTTCCCAAGACGGTGGACATCTCATGAAAATATTCATGATAGTGCAAAGTAGTTATCTGTTTTCCCATAATAAGCATGTACAATATCTTGGTATCGATTTGGCAAGGGCCTGCATGTGGCAAGCAAGTTAGCTTACTTCGTAACATGGTTACTTAAATGTTCCTGCATCTACATACTGTAGCTCACTTGTAAGCATGCTGTTTGGGCACAGTTTGATTATAGGAAACCACAGTATGTTGAATCCTCAGCTTGTACCAGATATACATAGAGCTCAGTGAGTCATTTCGAGTAAAATACTTGCTGTTCGAGCATTGTTAATTTGGTGCTCGAGTTGAGTTTTAACATCGGCTTTCTCAAGCTTAGGTGTACTACACCCAATGAGTTTTGAATTTCCAAGCTTGGGTGAAGTGCATTTGTAAAAGCCAAGTGATGAATTTGTAAAAGTAAAGATGGAGGCTTTACGTACAAGGTTAACCATATGTTCTATAAACAAACATATAAGCCAACCTTGTATATGATGTAATAGAGTTTTATATATATGATGTAATAGATTTTTGTAGGTGTAATTTAGTAATTTGATTATATATTGATTTATATATATATATATATATATATATGATGTAATTTAGTAATTTGACCCCACTTTTCTGGCTTCACCACTGGTGATGTGGAATTAGTGCTATCTATTCATGAGCTCCTGATGTTGTTTGTGAGGCAGTATGCGGATAGTTATAATTGTTGTACTTATTTTTGATAATTTCACCTGAAAATAAGTCGGGATTTGTTATATCCATACACATGTGATAACACCCGATATGCCACGATATGCCTGGATAATGTGAAATAGAACTCTATACCTTCTGTGGTATTTTGTCCTTATTTATGAAAGTTTTGCAGTATGTCTATCAGCAATATGCTAATTTAGTTATATACAAATTAAGACTATTTTATCGCATAGTCAAATTTTTGGATATTCAATGGATATATCACAATATCGACAGATATTAAAACCTTAGTAGTCATTCATCAGGATTGCTGGGTAATATTCATTAATTTTGTCCCGGTCTTAAAAATTCATGAAAACATTTTTATCACAATGCATATAATCATAAAAATATATTTGCTATTACTGTTCAATACTAGGCTGGCTTTCTTCCATCAGGTGCCTCTTTTACTCACCCCATGCATTTTTAATGCAGGTTATACATCAGAAATCTAGGATTTCCTACGATGATCTTACAAATGATCTTTGCACTGTAAAACTCTCTCTCACTCTCTCTGTGTTTATATATATGTGCTTGTTGTTGGGGTGAGCGTGTTTTTTTTTTTTTTTGGTTGGGGAGGGAATAGGAAAGGAATGCTTGCATATAGAACCGTAGACTAGTTCGAAGTTTGAGTGATTATAAATCATATAGTTGGTCAAGCTATATATCTCTCTAAATTTTTTCATGAATAAAACCAGTACACGCCATGTCGCTTTCATGTGATAGGGCTAGGAGATGCATAGAGCAATCTCTCTCATTCTCAGGTGATGCTTTCTGTTTCCAGGTTCTGAGTGTTCAACAACTGTATAGAATATGTACTCTCTACTGTGATGACAACTACCATACTCCAAGTGTATCCCCAGATGTGAGTTAAATGATCTATATGATGCTTACAGACTTGTATCTTCTTCTCCACTAGTTCATAATCTAGCTTTTGCTGTTGCGTTTTTTTGGCTATATGACCATTCTCTATTCTGGACAGGTTATTTCCACTATGAAAGTACTAATGACGGAGGAGTCGAATGATTCCAATAGCAATTCCTTTTTGCTGGATGATAGTTCTAGGTATAATGATAATACAAGGCTTTGATTTTAATTTTTAAAACATTATCTTGCTCCTACGGTTACTAATTGTGTCTTTTGACTCCAGCATTCCCTTCTCGGTTGATGATATCAGCAGTTCCATAAAAGCGAAGGATTTCTCCACTGTGAAACCTCCTGCTGAACTACTAGAAAAGGCGGCCTTCCAATTTTTACAGGAGTAAGGCTTTGGTACTTGACCATTCTTTTCTTTCTATTATACCCTGTAGAATGCCGAAGGTAAAGATGAAGATTTCTACCACGTGTAAATCCACCCCCAAATTTCACCATCTAGAAATGTATCTCCTCTTTCAATCCGCTGCCCTGGGTGTAAGTTATCATTTAAAGGTAGATTTGTGAAAGAAAAGAGAAATTTATGGTTAGCAGATAGATTGCAGGTTAGCCTCTAGTAGTAACTTAGTTTTGTTTTGCTTAGCTCAGTAATCTTTGTAGTTATGACAAAAGGGATGAACCATTTATGAGATATAGTGAGGAGTTATTTTATAAGCTAGAAATTTATTGCAAATAGATTTGTCACATTCATTTCATTTGCATATGTTATGATTTGCATATTGTTCAAGGAAGGTTAACTACTTGATTTCTCCACGTACTAGTAACTAACTATACTAGTGTATAAAAACCAATTATTACGCGTCTCAATCACCGAAAACCGCGTTTAACCCCGCATGAAAACTAATCAATATTGAAAACTGATTTACATGGTAGGGGAATAATTTCGGTGTGAGAATTAAGATACGTCAACACACGTGTCAATAATGGAGGTTATGTGCTCTAGTGTCTGATATAAAAAATTTGCATGTTACCTCTCTCTTATGTACTCTTATATTCTTATATGAATCTCACCGCTTTGCATGCTATATCTTGTGTGACATCAGCTAATTGCATGCAATTTCACCATCTGATTCCCCACTAACTTGGATCAAGTCAAATCCTCATCAATTAAAGTGTTGGACTCACACTCTAACACATGTCCATTTCAATAATCCTCAGCCCAAGCCTAGATTTCTTTATTTAAATAATGGGTCAAGACTTCAAAAGCCCAAATTAATGTGACCCAATAGGCCCAAACATTTATGGCCCAACTGAAGGTATGCTTAATTGTATGAAGAAAGAAGAACAGAAATGGTCCTCAAATAGATAATTTAGTGGATGGACAGAAGCATTTTAAATTTAAAAATAAAATATAAATCTTGTTTATTTATATTTTGGCGCCACAAGGAAGATTTGGTTATGAATTTTGAAAACCCTACCATGCATGGTACTTGAATTGCTAATTATTATATAAACAACATCCTTTGTACATTCAAAACTCTAGCTTTTATCGAAAACCAAACCAAAAAGTTTAAGTAACGTGATGAAGGTATTATTGTTAATAATTCGATAAATGTTTCCCATATTTTAATTTAATGTGGTTGTGCTCACCCATATGTAGATATAGGTACATTCATGCTCAATGATTTTCTTGAAATTTCTTTCGTATATATAAATCTATAATATATAAAGAAAAAAAATGGCAAATGATTTAGGCACCACTTGATTAGGTCACATGCCTGTGGAAGTTTCTTTGTGCAAGGATATAATAGACTTGAAAGCCAAACTTTAATTAGTTAATTATATATCCAAAAGTGGAATTTCGGGGAGAAACTTTTAATAGTGTATATGCACTAAACATATTTTTTAACCCCCAACTTCGAAGGATATGAATACAAGTATAATGAATTACATAATAATTTGAACAATATCAGAATCTCTCAAATATCTTACACCTGTAATCTATCAGGTACAAAGTGTAAATCATAACTATCAAATTAAGACATTATTGTACATGTGCTAATGCTACGCTTAGATTAAAGTAATAAAAGTGAGAAATGGAATAACTCATTCTTATGGAATAAAAAAATTGTGTTTGGTTGCGATTGGAATAGATTGAACCATTATTTTATTTTTTTTGTTTCTTTGTTTTGATTGAAATTTAACATTTTCTTGAAAGATTTCATGCCCAAAGCCTTATGAATAGTTTTTTTTTTGAGTCATGGAGGTCTTGGGGGAGGGAGAGCATGTAATAACTCATTCTAACTAGAATGAATATGAAATGAATCATTCCAATTTCGATCCATTCCATTCCTTCAATCCAAACGCAGTATAAGAGTGTGTGTCATATATATAATATAATCATCATAAGGCTCTTCCACAAAAAATTAAACCCTACTTTGGCCTAGTCCAAACAGCTTCGGCAATGCCCTAGTTCGAAACAACGAGAAGCTCCGTACGTCCAATGCATTCACCAGGATTTGAGCTTGCTCATCTAAGGAAATGGAGATGGGCTCTCTAGAGCCAGATGAATACTCTCTTGCTATGGTGCATATTATTGACATGTAATAATTATTTGGAAGTTAAATTAATCTCTTGATTATTTCTCATGATCATAAAGAAGAAGTTCGATGGTTATCAACAAAAAATATATTGAGTAATATATTGGTTTCATAAAATTAGATTGTGCAAACATATATTCTATGAATCATATATATTGGCTAGATTATTTATTTTTTATTCTCTTTGATAATAATTAACTATATATAGTTACGTTGAATAATTATTATTCTTAAGATTTGACTATTTTGAGGGATTTTAGTGGTTGTTTCGAGTCAAACGAGAGATCACAATATTAATTAATAAGCTTTGTGGTTTAATTCAGAAAATTTAAGCAAATACTGGCTTAGTTTTGTGGAAAGAAAATCTATTATTGCATGTATTAATCCAAAAATTCTGAACTTCTCATGTTTCCATGTGATATTTATTTGAAGAATTAATATGAAGAAACATTTGTAACCCTCATATTAAACAAATTAACAAATAATATGGTAGGTAGGTACTAGGTAGGGTATTGCCCCTCTCTCTCTCTCTCTCTCTCATCAACTTTAATTTTTAGATGTTGTGGATGCAATGAGTGAAAGAATTAGAAAAAAAAAGGGACTTATATTAGACTATAAACTAACTAAACTTTATAGCAGTTTTATGGGACCCCTCTTCTAATCATAACTTGAGCACAGCAACAACAATATTTGTTTAATTGCAATGTTGTACCAAAATTTATATATATATATATATATATATATATATCTTGATTGACCAAATAAGAAAGAGGATACTAATTAAGGAAACTCTTTTTGCAGAAAGAGGAAATGAGAAAAGGAGAAAATCATCATCGGAAGTACGTAAAATGCACAAGATTTGATGTTTCAATAATTTAAACATGCATGTTTCTTATATACTTTACCAAAAAAGAAAAAGAAATGTTTTAAATATTGCAACATGCATGCAAAGTTGTCCCTCATATTTAATCCTTTTCCGTAATGTATATACTTATAATAATGTTCTGATTTTCGCAATATTCTCAACCCTGTATCATGTTTTTGCGATTATATATATATATATATATATATATATATATATATATATATATATATAAATTAAGATACAAGTGATATTGGAAGAATACAAGCAATAATCCTTCAAACAATTAACAGAAATCAATTCAAAATTAATTGTAGGTAATAATTAGCTAGTGAAAACCATAATTACTATATATTGAATACAAACATCTAAAAATCAATAGAAGTACTTGCATAGATGCATGTAAATATTCAACACACTAATGCCAGAAAAAAAATAAAAAAATCATGAAATCATGAAGTGCATTGCAAAAATAGATATCTGATTGTGTGTAGATAATCGCGCTTATCAATCATCGCTTTATGTCTAACGGTTTTTTGAGTTGAACCGTCATAGTACTGGAATAACTATAGCGAAAAGATGAACCATCGTTATAGTAATTAAAAAAATAAATCGTCATTAACGATTGTGTCTTACTGTGATTATGTATATATATTTTCCATATATATATATATATATATATATATATATATATATAACGAAATATATAGCATATATAGATAGCCCTTTTAACAACTAATTAATTAATTAAGCTAGCTACGTGGGAATGGATGTGTGAAAGCAATAAAGTTGTTGAGCATGTTAATTAGTATTTAATTAATTTATTATGATAATTGTTTATATTTTACTTGTTCATAATATAGTACAATGAAAATTTTTGTATTATTTCTTAATAAGTGTGTTTAACTCTAAAATGTCATTTAATCTGAATAGGAGGGAGTATAATAATAATAATAAGATTGCATGCCATATAATTAATGAAATGAGTGGCACAATGAAGGGTGTCATGTCCTAATTAATTATTCAAGCTTTATAGAACTTTTGATTACGCGTGGTTGAAGCTAGCTAAGCTAGTAACAATAATCAACGCGTTTGGTTTGGGTCATATATAATTAATAAGTTGAATGAAAAATCAAGTAAATGGGTAGCATGCACTACAGAAAGTATGATTATATATATAGGCCTAATTAATTAAATTAAAGCAGCAATTAAAAGAGATCGAAAAGATTGTGATACTAGTATACTATATATATATATACATATATAGAGATTCATATGCAGTATGCATGCGGACCACCTTTAGTGACGGACAAAATCGTT
Source organism: Panax quinquefolius (assembly GCA_020205615.1). Classification (NCBI taxonomy): domain Eukaryota; kingdom Viridiplantae; phylum Streptophyta; class Magnoliopsida; order Apiales; family Araliaceae; genus Panax; species Panax quinquefolius. Next base: position 25,772 of record JAINUW010000266.1, on the reverse strand, counting down.
GTTAAACTTTTCTATGTTACAGATTTGATGACTTTAGCGACGATTTTATATGTCATTAAAAGTGGTCTGCATGCAGACCACAAACTATATATATATATACGGAGAGGATCTCCAGCGGACAAAATAAGCGGACCAATGAACGGACCAAGGCAAAAAAACACGCGGGTCGGGTTAAACTCGTGTGTTTTTGCGGGTTCAACCCGACTCGCGTGTGTTGTGACGCCCCCAAAATTAGGTATACGTCACCCATCTTGGGTCGCCACTTACATGGTACATAAATTCAAATACAACTTACTAATATAAGCGCTGCGGTATGCAATCTGACATAAACCGTGAGTTTGAATACAAATATTGTCTACTAGATATTATACAAACTCAAAAGGTCCTTATTACAACTATTATCACACTATTTCACGAATAGTGAGGACTACTAATGCTATCCTCCGGACCATTACTCCGCTCCTCGACTCGTCCTGTCCTATGTTCTCATTTCAAAGAGAACAAAGTGAAAGAAAAGGTGAGCTCAACTAGCCCAGTAATGAAATATTATGACTAAGATAATGCGAGAATAAATTATCATTAGCCTTCAACAATGTTAAACCGATAAAATATAATAGACAACCGGTTTAATCTGCAGCTGAATAAGCAATCCATTAACAGAGTCAAGTAGAGAATAAAATCTACTATTTTTTAGGTTTTAAAGGTTTTTATCAATTTTTATCATTTGAGACTCGACTTTAATAAATAAACCACCACATCTAATCATCCCCGCATTACTACGGTCGAGGATTTTCATCAAATTATCAATGGTCATGACTATACCGAATCACCTGGTCATATAATCATACCAACAACTATCCATTATTGCATTACGAGGCCGCGGGGACTTTTGTCACATCATTTATATCAAGTCGTGATTATCTGAATGATCCAGTCATAATCATACTAAGTTCATCTATGCATCGTAAGCCAAAGATAACATAATATAACATGAGGATGATGACAATGACCTAATAATTCAATAAAACAAGTTCAAGAATTATTTAATCCATGAATTATTAACGTCCCAAATTGTCAACATGATCTTCAAGCCAGTAGAGTAAAATTCAAGAATGATCGGAAGAATATTTCCATGAAAAGATCTTTGGATGAAACGCAAATATCAAGGATATTCTACTAATTTCATGGAGTATAGAAGTCAAAGTTTTAACCAACCGGGTATAATAAAGAATGGAATAACAAAAGAAATCACCATGCATGCGGTGCTTGATGAACGGGTTATTCAGCGGAATAATAATAATCGGAACCGGTCGGTGAAATTCACACAAGCGGGATGTTCCAACAGAATAATAAAGATGGAACGGATCCGGTGTAAAACACACGATAGGATATTCCAACGAGAATGATAAAGATTTTAACCAGTCCTGTTAAAAACACACGCACAAGATGTTCCAACAGAATAATAAAATCTAACCAGTCCTTGTAAAACACACGCATGTGGATGTTCCAATGAGAATAATAGAAGAATGTCACCAAGTATAGGGTAAACCACAGCGTATCAAAGTTATTCCAATGTAATAATAAGCAATGGAATAACATAAAGGATTTCACCAAGTATAGGGTATGCCTGGCATTATACTGAGGTTATGTATAGGGTATGCCACTTTTACGGAGTTATTCCAACGAATAATAATGAATGGAATAACGAAGTTCTCTTCAAGAAGAAAGAATAACACCCTTACTGTAAAAAAAAACCTAATATAGAAGTAGTGAAGTAGCGAGAATACTCTTCTTCTTTCTATAACTTTCTCTATAAAGCTTCTCTCTATAATTTCTCTCTCTAGAGTTTCAATGAATACGTAAGAAAATAATGAAGGAATGAGCTTATTTATAGGAAAATGGAATGCATAAGTAACTAATCCATGAACTATCCGGATTGATTTACTTTAATCGACGGTATATATTTAAAGAAAAATCTTTTAAATAAAATATAATATATTCTATTTATATAAAACATTTTACTATGCAAACACTATGCAATACTATGCAAAACACTATGCAAAAAACACTATGCAACACTATGCATAATAAAATATAATATATTCTATTTATGTAATAACTTTAATAAAGTATTCTATTTTATATAAAAGATGTTTCATTTTATTACGTTAATAATACGAATAAAACAAAACGTCATTATCGCTATAATAATTTATATTATTAATCGTGATAATAATAGAATCAAACCGGTGACTTCTCACATAAGCATCAATAATCAATACAGTGCTACTATTTAATGCATACACGACATTCTTTTTTTACTTTTACTACCGAGTAGTTCAACAAGAACCACGGTAAAACTTCCGCCGTTATTTCAATAAAATATTTTGTCGTTTTCTCAATCCGACAATAATTACATTAGGGTCCACCAATGATTGAGTAGTTATGCGAATATTCCCCGCTAAACCTAATATTCCCCACCAATCGAATATAATATAAACACTTGCATACTTTTGCAAAATTTATAAATACTACCCACAACTATAATATTATCTTAAATTCACACCATAATATTAAAAAATTATTTCAACAAAATTTAAATCTTTATTGATAAAATCTGGGGTCTCACAATCTCCCTCCTTATGGAATTTCGCCCTCGAAATTAGAATGCGTACGACTGATATGATAAAGAGATGAGTATACCTTGAATACCTTTATCGTTTAAAACATTAAATTCATTTTTTGCAATCCTACCAAAGATATTCATTAACAATTCATCTTTGCATCCATGGGCCAAAGATATTTATTAACAATTCATCTTTGCACTACGTGCCAAAGATGTAAAACCAATAATATCGAGACTCGACTTAATAGTATCACGACCACGAATTATCCATGCACCATCTTGGCTAAGGATATTCGTGTTTTTTTCAATCTGATTATGATTATCTTAGAACAATCCTGTCATAATCATACCAAGTCCATCTATGCACGTAAGCCATGATGACTTTTGAACGCATCCATGAATTAATATTTCATTCTTTGAGACTCACCAATAATTAATCCACATCATCGAATCATCCACGCACTACGTGCCAAGGATATTCATTAGTATCACGACCACAAATTATCCATGCACTACTGACCAAAGATAATTGTGTTTTCAATTCTGATTTATGATTATACCGAAACAATCCTCGGTAATAATCATACCAAGTCCATCTATGCACGTAAGCCACGGATGACTTTGAACACATCCATGAATTAATATTTCATTCTTGAGACTCACTTCAATAATTAATCCACATCATCGAATCATCCCCGCACTACGGGCGAGGATATTCATTAGTATCACGACCACAAATTATCCATGCACTACTACGGCCGAAGATAATTGTGTTTTCAATTCTGATTATGATTATAATGAATAATCCGTGGTCATAATCATACCAAGTCCATCTATGCACGTAAGCCACGATGACTTTGAACACATCCATGAATTAATATTTCATTCTTTGAGACTCACTTTCAATAATTAATCCACATCATCGAATCATCCCCACTACGGTAGCGAGGATATTCATTAGTATCACGACCACAAATTATCCATGCACTACGGCCAAAGATAATTGTGTTTTCAATTACTGATTATGATTATACCGAATAATCCGTGGTCATAATCATACCAAGTCCATCTATGCACTACGAGCCACGATTGACTTTCAACATAATATAAACATGAGGATAATGATATAAAGAATCTATCAAATGAGATAAAGGATAAATATTAAACATTTATAATATAATTTATCCGAAATTCAAGAATATCCCCATGTTATCAATCACTTAATAATCTCATAATCTAATATCATTAATATTATAACAATATTTTAATCACTTTTTAAATTTATAAACAATTTATCTCAATTGTTTACGCTTTTACCATATAATGCATTTAATCATTCAAAAATGTCATACTCGTAAGATATCATCACCAATTATCAAATCCTCATCAAAAAATATGCATATACTCTATATAGGATTCTCTAAAGCCATAAAATCCCTATTTTCAACTTTGTTACTTGGCATATATTTATTTAACTCATATGTTAAAGTAATTAAACTATTTTCATGAAAATACCAAATCAGCCCCAAAAATATTTCTTTTCTGGGATTTAGCATAATATAGTCCCATAATGAAAATATATTTTTTTCTCGAATTTTAAAATTTATTTACTATTTTTAAAAATCAATTTCCATTTAATTCCTTAAGAAATTAGCTACCTCAAGTTTAACTCCAAAATTCCCAAATCTTGGCAGGACCTTACACATGTTAACGTGAGCTTCCAGTTTAAATTTCATGGTCATCGGAGTTATAGAACTCCGGTTATAGCGTTTTTCGTCGGAAAAACCTAAATATTGAAATAGTCATAACTTGCTCATTTTAAGTCAGAATGAGCTCATTTTTGGACAGGAGGTACTTTATACCATATACCTTCATGTCCCAAAAGGCCAGAATTTTTCTCATAATTTAAGTAGCCGAAACAGTCCCTTAAAGTTTCTGGGCAGTAGCATTTTCGAAATTTACAGCTTTGGCCTCCTTTGCTAAAATTAGTCCACACAAAAATCTACAACACCTTTTCCAGTAATTCCACTTGGATTAGTTAGGTAACTCATAGATCTAACTCTAGGACTTGACCACATTCAAAAATTCAAAATATAATAGGAGATATGGTCAATTGAATTTCATGTTACGTTTTTCACTAAAATCTGATTTTCAACTCTTTGTTATTTCTAAGAAACTTTCATGTTTTCACATACTAACCAACATAACTCATCATAAAACTTACTAATACTTCATATACCCATGATTTCATTATTCCAATGCTTTTATTATGACTTTCATCATAAACCACGTAAACTGCTTATTTAGTTGAAGAAATATTTGAGGTTTTAAGAAATGGGTTTTTTATCTTTGGGGTCAATACAAAATTCGATTTCACGCTCTAGGGTAGGCTAGGAAATCTTCAAGAATACGTCAAGAAATTTATTAATGATAGAAATATCATTCAAAACTGTTACTCTTATCCAAGACTTGGATAGTACGTCACATTGATACCAACTGTGACTTCTATCCCTTAACCTAGATAGCACCTCACAATGATACCTATAAACTTGCCATCTTCATTCACGATGTAAGCCATGAGAGAAAAGTCCGGCTTGTGCATTCCACACAAGGAAGTTAACAATGAAAGGATCGGGGCTCTTTACTTATGGCTTGATATAACAGTGATTAACTTTAGGGTTTGGTTACTTTGAATTCGTATAACAGGTTGGTTATGAATATAAAAGCTAACAACCTTACGAAAAGCATGATGAGTAGTTAACCAATCGTTTTCAAAAATTACCTCAAAGGCAAGTATTTTCAAAGAGATAAGATAGACAGGTAACGTGAAAGTGTTTATTTGAAACAACAAGATTAATAAACAGTGGAGGTAACGAAGGTTTCTCCCAACGAAGTTTCAATAGATAAATCAAAGTCTAATTTCTCCGGAGTCAAATTTAAACGTTGAGCGCAAGCAAGAGAGATAAAAGAATGGGTAGAACCGGTATCTAATAAGGTATAGACTTCGCAAGAATTTATAATTAACTAACCCGTGCTAACTTCGTTCGGGTTACCCACTTTTTGAGAAGTCACGAAAAACGCTCTTCCTGAAACCACCGATTTTGTTTTGTCCGTATCCGCCTTTGGTGCCACTATCCCAGCTGGACTTGACTTCACTATACGACAAAATCGAGCTAAATGACCTTCTCTTCTTGAAATTTCCACTTCTATTATCTTTGCCATGATTACCACCGAAGTGGTTACCATTCTTAGCATGATAATTTCCCCCACGATGGTTATCATTGTTACGATAGCCGTTGCCACCGATATGATGATTATTATCGTGTTGTTAGTCGTTACCTTTTGTTTGAGCTGAATCAACACTCTCATGTGCTTCATTGCTATTCTCAACATTCTCGGATGCCATTTTCAAACACTGCCACAAAATAAGGGTTAATTAACATATCACATATTATCCCTATACAACGTGACCAATTAAATACCAAATAAATTTAGGTAGGTCATACTAGCGAAGGAATTCCCGTCTCTCCCTTCTAGTACTATTCTCACCTCTTAGCCGTGGATCATATCCTAAGCTCGATATTGGTTGTGGCGCCCCCAAAATTAGGTATCGTCACCCATCTTGGGTCGCCACTTACATGGTACATAAATTCAAATACAACTTACTAATATAACACCATGGTATACAATCGACATAAAACCGTGAGTTTGAATACAAATATTGTCTACTAGATATTATCAAACTCAAAAGGAGTCCTTATTACAACTATTATCACACTATTTCACGTAATAGTGAGGACTACTAATGCTATCCTCTCTGGACCATTACTCCGTTCCCAGACTAAGTCCCGGTATGTTCTCATTTCCGAAGAGAACGAAGAAAGAAAAGGTGAGCTCAACTAGCCCGAAGAAATATTATGACTAAGATAATGCGAATAAATTATCATTAGCCTTCAACAAAGATGTTAAACCGATAAAATATAATAGACAACCAGGTTTAAGCTGCAGCAGGAATAAGCAATCCATTAACAGAGTCAAGTAGAGAATAAAATCTACTATTTTTAGGTTTTAAAAGGTTTTATCAATTTTTATCATTTGAGACTCGACTTAATAAATAAACCACCACATCTAATCATCCCCATACCACGGTCAAGGATTTTCATCAAATTATCAATGGTCATGACTATCTTAGAATCACCCCCGGTCATAATCATACCAACAACTATCCATTCTTTGCATTCACAGAGCCAATTGAGGACTTTTGTCACATCATTTATATCAAGTCGTGATTATCTTAGAATGATCCTCGGTCATAATCATACTAAGTTCATCTATGCACGTAAGCCAAAGATAACATAATATAACATGAGGATGATGACAATGACCTAATAATTCAATAAAACAAGTTCAAGAATTATTTAATCCATGAATTATTAACGTCCAAATTGTCAACATGATAATCTTGTTTACAGAGAGTAAAATTCAAGAATGATCGGAAGAATATTTCCATGAAAAGAATCTTTGGATGAAACGCAAATATCAAGGATATTCTACTAATTTCATGGAGTATAGAAGTCAAAGTTTTAACCAACCGGGTATAATAAAGAATGGAATAACAAAAGAAATCACCGTGCGTGCGGTACTTGATGTATGACGAGTTATTCAACGGAATAATAATAACGGAACCGGTCGTGAAATTCACACCGACAGGATGTTCCAACAGAATAATAAAGATGGAACCCGGATCCTGTAAAACACACGAATAGGATATTCCAACAGAATGATAAAGACGGAACCAGGTCCTGTAAAACACACGAACAAAGATGTTCCAACAGAATAATAAAAAGCGGAACCAGTCCTGTAAAACACATGCAGACGAGGATGTTCCAACGTAATAATAAAGAATGTCACCAAGTATAGGGTAAACCATGCATGTGTTATTCCAATGAGAATAATAAGCGATGGAATAACATAAGGATTTCACCAAGTATAGGGTATCTGGCGTGTCTGAGGTTATGTATAGGGTATGCCACTTTTACGGAGTTATTCCAATGTAATAATAATGAATGGAATAACGAAAGTTCTCTTCAAGAAGAAAGAATAACACCCTTACACCGTAAAAGAGAACCGAATATAGAAGTAGTGAAGTAGCGGTAATACTCTTCTTCTTTCTATAACTTTCTCTCTATATAGCTTCTCTCTATAATTTCTCTCTCTAGAGTTTCAATGAATACGTAAGAAAATAATGAAGGAATGAGCTTATTTATAGGAAAATGGAATGCATAGTAATTAATCCATGAACGGTCCAGTTGATTTACTTTAATCGACGGTATATATTTAAAGAAAAAATCTTTTAAATAAAATATAATATATTCTATTTATATAAAAACATTTTACTATGCAAACACTATGCAATACTATGCAAAACACTATGCAAAACACTATGCAACACTATGCATAATAAAATATAATATATTCATTTATAGAATAACTTTAATAAAGTATTCTTTTTATATAAAAGATGTTTACATTTTATTACGTTAATAATACTGAATAAAACAAAACGTCATTATCGCTATAATAATTTATATTATTAATCGACAATAATAGAATCAAACCGAGTGACTTCTCACATAAGCATCGATAATCAATCTGGTGTCTTTCTTATGCAACCACACGTATTCTTGTTTTTTTACTACCGAGTAGTTCAACAAGAAACCACGGTAAAACTTCCGCCGTTATTTCAATAAAATATTTTTGTCGTTTTCTCGATCAAACAATAATTACATTATGGGGTCCACCAATGATTGAGTAGTTGTCTAATATTCCTGCTAAACCAAGAATATTCCCGACCAATCGAATATAATATAACCACTTGCATACTTTGCAAAATTTATAAATACTACCCACAACTATAATATTATCTTAAATTCACACCATAATATTAAAAAATTATTTCAACAAAATTTAAATCTTTATTGATAAAATCTGGGTCTCACAATCTCCCCTCCTTATGGAATTTAAGCCCTCGAAATTAGGGTGCGATACTGATATGATAAAGAGATGAGTATACCTTGAATACCTTTATCGTTTAAAACATTAAATTCATTTTTTGCAATCCGGCCAAAGATATTCATTAACAATTCATCTTTGCACTACAAAGCCAAAAGATATTTATTAACAATTCATCTTTGCACTTCAGCCAAAGATGTAAAACCAATAATCTTGAGACTCAACATTAATAGTATCCGACCACGAATTATCCATACACTCTTGGCTAAGGATATTCGTGTTTTCAATTACTGATTATGATTATACCGAACAATCCACATTCATAATCATACCAAGTCCATCTATGCACGTAAGCCACGAGATGACTTTGAACGCATCCATGAATTAATATTTCATTCTTTGAGACTCATTTCAATAATTAATCCACATCATCGAATCATCCACGCACTACGAGGCCGAGGATATTCATTAGTATCCGACCACAAATTATCCATGCACTACTGACCAAAGATAATTGTGTTTTCAATTACTGATTATGATTATACCGAACAATCCTCGGTCATAATCAATCATACCAAGTCCATCTATGCAACGTAAGCCACGAGATGACTTTGAACACATCCATGAATTAATATTTCATTCGAGACTCAATTTCAATAATTAATCCACATCATCGAATCATCCATCCGCACTACGAGTGCCAAGGATATTCATTAGTATCACGACCACAAATTATCCATGCACTACTGACCAAAGATAATTGTGTTTTCAATTACGGTTATGATTATACCGAATAATCCGTGGTCATAATCATACCAAGTCCATCTATGCACGTAAGCCACAGATGACTTTGAACACATCCATGAATTAATATTTCATTCTTTGAGACTCAAAATTCAATAATTAATCCACATCATCGAATCATCCTGACGCACTACCATGAGCCGAGGATATTCATTAGTATCACGACCACAAATTATCCATGCACTACGGCCAAAGATAATTGTGTTTTCAATTACGGTTATGATTATACCGAATAATCCGTGGTCATAATCATACCAAGTCCATCTATGCACTTTCTGAATATCCTTGAAACGATCACGAGATGACTTTCAACATAATATAAACGTGAGGATAATGATATAAAGAATCTATCAAATGAGATAAAGGATAAATATTAAACATTTATAATATAATTTATCCGAGATTCAAGAATATCCCCATGTTATCAATCACTTAATAATCTCATAATCTAATATCATTAATATTATAACAATATTTTAATCACTTTTTAAATTTATAAACAATTTATCTCAATTGTTTACGCTTTACCATATAATGCATTTAATCATTCAAAAATGTCATACTCAGAAGATATCATCACCAATTATCAAATCCCTCATCAAAAAATATGCATATACTCTATATAGGATTCTCTAGCCATAAAATCCTATTTTCAACTTTGTTACTTCACATAACATATTTAACTCATATGTTCGTAACTAAACTATTTTCATGAAAAATACCAAATCAGCCCCAAAAATATTTCTTTTCTGGGATTTAGCATAATATAGTCCCATAATGAAAATATATTTTTCTCGGAATTTTTAAAATTTATTTACTATTTTTTAAAAATCAATTTCCATTTAATTCCTTAAGAAATTAGCTACCTCAAGTTTAACTCCAAAAATTCCCAAATCTTGGCAGGACCTTACACATGTTAACGTGAGCTTCCAGTTTAAATTTCATGGTCATCGGAGTTATAGAACTCCGGTTATAGCGTTTTTCGTCGGAAAAACCTAAATATTGAAATAGTCATAACTTGCTCATTTTAAGTCAGAATGAGCTCATTTTTGGACAGGAGGTACTTTATACCATATACCTTCATGTCCCAAAAGGCCAGAATTTTTCTCATAATTTAAGTAGCCGAAACAGTCCCTTAAAGTTTCTGGGCAGTAGCATTTTCGAAATTTACAGCTTTGGCCTCCTTTGCTAAAATTAGTCCACACAAAAATCTACAACACCTTTTCCAGTAATTCCACTTGGATTAGTTAGGTAACTCATAGATCTAACTCTAGGACTTGACCACATTCAAAAATTCAAAATATAATAGGAGATATGGTCAATTGAATTTCATATTACGTTTTCACTAAAATCTGATTTTCAACTCTTTGTTATTTCTAAGAAACTTTCATGTTTTCACATACTAACCAACATAACTCATCATAAAACTTACTAATACTTCATATACCCATGATTTCATTATTCCAATGCTTTTATTATGACTTTCATCATAAACCACGTAAACTGTTTATTTAGTTGAAGAAATATTTGAGGGTTTAAGAAATGGGTTTTTTTCTTTGGGTCATTGATACAAAATTCGATTTCACGCTTCTAGGGTAGGCTAGGAAATCTTCAAGAATACGTCAAGAAATTTATTAATGATAGAAATATCATTCAAAACTCACATTCTTATCCAAGACTTGGATAGTACGTCACATTGATACCAACTGTGACTTCTATCCCTTAACCTAGATAGCACCTCACAATGATACCTATAAACTTGCCATCTTCATTCACGATGTCGCCTACAAAAAGTCTGGCTTCGGTGCATTCCACACAAGGAAGTTAACAATGAAAGGATCGGGGCTCTTTACTTATGGCTTGATATAACAGTGATTAACTTTAGGGTTTGGTTACTTTGAATTCGTATAACAGGTTGGTTATGAATATAAAAGCTAACAACCTTACGAAAAGCATGATGAGTAGTTAACCAATCGTTTTCAAAAATTACCTCAAAGGCAAGTATTTTCAAAGAGATAAGATAGACAGGTAACGTGAAAGTGTTTATTTGAAACAACAAGATTAATAAACAGTGGAGGTAACGAAGGTTTCTCCCAACGAAGTTTCAATAGATAAATCAAAGTCTAATTTCTCCGGAGTCAAATTTAAGCGTTGAGCATAAGCAAGAGAGATAAAAGAATGGGTAGAACCAGGTATCTAATAAGGTATAGACTTATGAAGAATTTATAATTAACTAACCCGTGCTAACTTCGTTTGGGTTACCCACTTTTTGAGAAGTCACGAAAAACGCTCTTCCTGAAACCACCGATTTTGTTTTGTCTGTATCCGCCTTTGGTGCCACTATCCCAGCTGGACTTGACTTCACTATACGACAAAATCGAGCTAAATGACCTTCTCTTCTTGAAATTTCCACTTCTATTATCTTTGCCATGATTACCACCGAAGTGGTTACCATTCTTAGCATGATAATTTCCCCCACGATGGTTATCATTGTTCCGATGGCCGTTGCCACCAGTATGATTATTATCGTGTTGTTAGTCGTTACCTTTTGTTTGAGCTGAATCAACACTCTCATGTGCTTCATTGCTATTCTCAACATTCTCGGATGCCATTTTCAAACACTGCCACAAAATAAGGGTTAATTAACATATCACATATTATCCTATACAACGACCAATTCAATTAAATACCAAATAAATTTAGGTAGGTCATACTAGCGAAGGAATTCTGCTCTCCCCTTCTAGTACTATTCTCACCTCTTAGCTGGGATCGTATCCCTAAGCTCGATACCAACTGTGACGCCCCCAAAATTAGGTATACGTCCACCCATCTTGGGTCGCCACTTACATGGTACATAAATTCAAATACAACTTACTAATATAAGCATGGGTATGCAATACGACATAAAGCGTGAGTTTGAATACAAATATTGTCTACTAGATATTATACAAACTCAAAAGGAGTCCTTATTACAACTATTATCACACTATTTCACGAGAATAGTGAGGGACTACTAATGCTATCCTCTGGACCATTACTCCGTTTCCCAGGCTCGTCCCGGCTATGTTCTCATTTCACGAAGAAAACGGTGAAAGAAAGGGTGAGCTCAACTAGCCCAATAAGAAATATTATGACTAAGATAATGCGAATAAATTATCATTAGCCTTCAACAAAGTGTTAAACCGATAAAATATAATAGACAACCAGGTTTAAGCTGCGGCGGAATAAGCAATCCATTAACAGAGTCAAGTAGAGAATAAAATCTACTATTTTTAGGTTTTAAAAGGTTTTATCAATTTTTATCATTTGAGACTCGACAATAAATAAACCACCACATCTAATCATCCCCGTACCACGGTCGAGGATTTTCATCAAATTATCAATGGTCATGACTATACCCAAATCACCCACGGTCATAATCATACCAACAACTATCCATTCTTGCATTCTGAGTGCCATTCGAGGACTTTTGTCACATCATTTATATCAAGTCATGATTATCTTAGAATGATCCTGGTCATAATCATACTAAGTTCATCTATGCACGTAAGCCAAAGATAACATAATATAACATGAGGATGATGATAAATGACCTAATAATTCAATAAAACAAGTTCAAGAATTATTTAATCCATGAATTATTAACGTCCAAATTGTCAACATGATCTTTGTTTAGTGAGTAAAATTCAAGAATGATCGGAAGAATATTTCCATGAAAAGATCTTTGGATGAAACGCAAATATCAAGGATATTCTACTAATTTCATGGAGTATAGAAGTCAAAGTTTTAACTAACTTTGGGTATAATAAAGAATGGAATAACAAAAGAAATCACCATGCATGCGGTACTTAGCAGATGGGCAAAGTTATTCAACGGAATAATAATAACGGAACCGAGTCGGTGAAATTCACAATAGCGAGGATGTTCCAATGAGAATAATAAAGATGGAACCGGATCCGGTGTAAAACACATGATAGGATATTCAGCAAGAATGATAAAGATTTAACCAGGTCCGGTAAAAAACATGCAGACAAGATGTTCCAACGAGAATAATAAAAAGCGGAATTAGGTGTAAAACCTTACAGCATGGATGTTCCAATGAGAATAATAGAAGAATGTCACCAAGTATAGGAATTAATAGCATTATCAGAGTTATTCCAATGTAATAATAAGCAATGGAATAACATAAGGATTTCACCAAGTATAGTGGGTATGCCGTATACAGAGGTTATGTATAGGGTATGCCACTTTTACGGAGTTATTCCAATGAATAATAATGAATGGAATAATGTAAGTTCTCTTCAAGAAGAAAGAATAACACCTTACCGTAAAAAGAACTGAATATAGAAGTAGTGAAGTAGCGAAATACTCTTCTTCTTTCTATAACTTTCTCTATATAACCTTCTCTCTATAATTTCTCTCTAGAGTTTCAATGAATACGTAAGAAAATAATGAAGGAATGAGCTTTTCTATTTATAGGAAAATGGAATGCGTAAGAACTAATCCATGAGCGGTCCAGATTGATTTACTTTAATCTGACGGTATATATTTAAAGAAAAAATCTTTTAAATAAAATATAATATATTCTATTTATATAAAACATTTTACTATGCAAACACTATGCAATACTTATGCAAAACACTATGCAAAAACACTACGCAACACTATGCATAATAAAATATAATATATTACTATTTATAGAATAAACTTTAATAAAGTATTCATTTTATATAAAAAGATGTTTACATTTTATTACGTTAATAATACTGAATAAAACAAAACGTCATTATCATTATAATAATTCATATTATTAATCGACGATAATAGAATCAAACCGGTGAAACACTCACATAAAGATAATAATCATCTGGTGTCTTTCTTGTCAACCACACGCGTATTCTTTTCTTTTACTAATGAAGTAGTTCAACAAGAATCCTGACGGTAAAACTTCCGCCGTTTATTTCAATAAAATATTTTTGTCGTTTTCTCAATCCTATAATAATTACATTAATGGGGTCCACCAATGATTGAGTAGTTGTCACGAATATTCCTCCGCTAAACCTAATATTCCCAGACCAATCGAATATAATATAACCACTTGCATACTTTTGCAAAATTTATAAATACTACCCACAACTATAATATTATCTTAAATTCACACCATAATATTAAAAAATTATTTCAACAAAATTTAAATCTTTATTGATAAAATCACGGGGTCTCATATGTGTTTTTTTTTATTCGGATTCGTTTAATCAAACATTTGGTCAAACTTTTAATCGATTACATATATATATATATATATATATTCATCTAAAGTTGCTGATAATATATTATAGAGGAATGGAAAAATATGGCCCCAAGTTGGCCTTTTCACAAGCTGGCTTCATCAAGCTTTAATTATTGCAAGGTTGAGTAGAGTACTGAGAGAGATTAATTCACATACATATTATATATTATATATATATCCTATTAGATTATAAAATCAAGTTCTTAATTCCTGATCGATCTCTCCCTAATTTAATAATATTTATTGGAATTACAAACATGTACGTACATATTGAATCGCAAATATATAGTTATGAGGACAGTACTGCTGACTAAATTATATTTATTGCATGTTCCCATTTTGAAATAGAAAATCGTAAACAATTTTTCTGATTAATTTCGTTTGCAGTTTTGTGGACGAGATATTTTTGAAGCAAATTTCAGCAATATAGTACGTAGTCTAGTTTGGTGGACAATTTTGTTTTGAAAAAATTGGAGTAATTATTAAGCTCAATCTATATTTAGTTTGGTCGGTTATATATATATGGCTATTTTGATCATTTCCATATATCCACAAATTAAACTACTAAGAACGAAAATGTTTACCAAAATACCACCAACTTTAAATAAATTAATAATGCAATCCACCAAATTATTATTTTACGTGCGTGCGCGCGTGCGTGCGTACGATATTATTTATAAAAATGTCATCCTTGGTATAGTTTGATAAATGACATTTTCTTAAAAATGTGAATGATTTTGTACCAAAAAAATTAAATTAAATAAATTTCATTTTTTGTTATAGAGGGTAAAAAGGACATAACTTTAAGTAATAGGAGTATTAAATATGATTATTCCTCCATGCTAACATTAATAATGTCTTCACTGAAACTCAAAACTCTCATCGTGCCATTATGTAAGAAAATATCAATGCCTTGAAAATTGATATTTTCACATGATTTTTTGATATCGTTTATAGTGACAAAAAAAATAGTCGCTAAATCGACGATTTAAAATATCAATTTTCTATAAATTTTTAACTTTAGTATTATTCTCATTAACGTCTCATAATTTTTGTGTAAATTTTGTGGTGAATAAAAACTCTAGTCTCCATCTTAGATTTGGGGAGGACTTTCCTTATTTAGAAGAGACCTTTTCTTCTTCTGATCTAATAATTTCTCTCTTAAATTTTTTTCCCCCGTTTGTGGGATTTGTTTTCTCTATTACATGATTGATTTCTTTCTCTTTTATGAGATGATTTCATTATTAATTATCTCTTGGGAGACTTTACTTTCTCTAGTTGAAAGATATATATATATTTGTAATAATTTTTTCAGTGCTTGAATCGTTCAAGATATTGTTCAGATTTGGGTATGTCGTCGTTATCATGACATCCGATTTTTTCTCTGCTCATATCGAAAAACAACTCAAATCTGCATATTTTATGTTGCTACGATTGATTATTTTAAAAAGGATTATCTTTTCGATTTGTCATATTATAATTTTTTAATCATTTGTAACAGTTTACAATTTTAATATAATCCAGTAGCTCAGACTGTTTGATGAATAAAAAAAAAAGACCCAATTGGCAGTCTTGAATAATGAATTGAGTTTTATTCTTCAACTAAATTGTAAACTGTGGAACTGACAAGGACATCCTAACTGGTGCTGTTAAACAGTAAATTAAGTCATATTCTGAACTTCACCGAACCGTTACAATGAAAAACCAAAAAGAAAATTCCTACCTCTCTTTATATATTATGGGGGATTAATTAACGTGAAGTGAATTTTATGGTAAGTTCACCTTCAAATAGTAAGATTGACAATGCATGAAGAAGAGATTATCCTCTCATCTCAGTATGTCAAGATTATATTGAGCGTAGAAGTGAAAGCTTAACTTCACGCTAACCATATCCTATATTATGTGCATGTGCACGTAATCGTGCATGTGCTGCGGTCATGGTAAGGATCTACCTTAGAATATTAAAATCGAATTGACCCCATTTGAATTTTTAGGAGTCAATTTTTAATTTGATTTTAATTTTATAAAATGTTTAGTGAAAATAAAAATTCGACTAAAAGACTATTAAATGTCTCAAATTTTTACTAATACCAACACTCCACTCTTTTATATTATTTAGTAACTTACATTGAATATGATATTTTTGCCATTATTAAAATGAGACTATCATCACGATAGTTTCAAACAATGAAATCTCAAAAAATGTTATTATAAATAATATTTTAACAATATTATTTAGTTTTGTAATTTATTTTAGAGGACACGAGAAATGTCTCTTATAATAACAGTATTTTAAAAATTATAAAATATCATTTTATATATAACATAAGATCGAGGAAGTGTATTAAATTACATAAAACAATATCGATTTTATATAATAGTTCACACAATTATTTGTAATATCTCTCGTATTTTGCCATAATTTTGTTGTTTTTTATTTTTTTTATAAATTTTTATTTTAAAAAAAATTGATCCCACTGAATTAACCGGCTGAATCCGCACCTGCCTGCAGTACGGCTATCTACTGTCTACGTTACTATAAATTATCTTTAGGAGATGATGACGATTTTGAGATGATGATTGTACTCCCATTCGAAAGCCACTGAAAAAAATACCAAAAGAAAAATATCTGAATAAGAACCAACACTAGTTTCTCATTTTATGAAAAGAAGAGACCATTTTGCCAAGGTTCTATGCATGCACATGCACATGCACACTTTCTTCATTCCCACGAGCCCCTCTGGCCCTCATTCAGACCACTTAATATAAATGATTGAATAGATGAAAAACGCCAACGCCAATTCCAATTTCAACAACATATATATAGTATAGTTACATCAAAGCTTTGGGGAATTAATTAGATCTCATGCAAAATAAGGATAAGGGGTTCTAGATTCAAATTTTGATAGTGATGACCAAATATATACAACGTATGTTTAATTTCATTCAAAAATAAACATATATAATTATCAAATAATTTAATCTTTTAACATGCTACAAATTTCAATGAAATGTGGGATAGTAAGTTGTTTTCTGAAATTAATTCAAACTTATCAGATATTCTTATTGATCTAGATTATATATATATCATTGTTGTTTTATTTTTCACCTTTGTACATATATAATTATTTATAATCTTGTATGAAATTTAAGTTTATTAAATTCTAAGAAAATATATTCTTAACTAGTAGGATTATATATATAGTCCCACGAAACAGAAACGAATCGCATGCATTTCGAATGACACTGAATTGAATTAAGTGGTCCATGCACAGGTAGTAGCATCTATACAATCTCAATGCTAATTAAGAACAAGTCTGGATTTGATGAACAGAAGGTGTAGATGGTGGCGGTGATGGTGCTGTTTCAAATTCCAACAGAGGAAAAGTGAGCCTCCCCATG
Organism: Panax quinquefolius; assembly: GCA_020205615.1. Classification (NCBI taxonomy): domain Eukaryota; kingdom Viridiplantae; phylum Streptophyta; class Magnoliopsida; order Apiales; family Araliaceae; genus Panax; species Panax quinquefolius. The sequence continues at coordinate 7,638 of JAINUW010000266.1, read as the reverse complement.
TGCAACTACAACTCTGAAACCACCCTACTCCACGTGGCCACATTCAGCGTACCCTTGTCAATTTTTGGGCATTGAATTTGAGACGCCCAATCTTTAACATTTGTCTAATAAATGAATTTAGTCAATAAAATTTACAATTGAAAAAAAAATATACTCAAAAAGAAATTATGTTTAAATGTTCCTCATACAAGCCTTAATTAATATTATTCAGCAAACTGAAAGAAGAAGAGGACGCATTTCAAGACTTCATCTACTGGACATAATCCTTACTTAATTCCCACCATACCATATCCAATTGAATATTAATTAGATTGCTTTATTCATCAAGCTAGGTTTCAAAATCCTGCAATGCACAACAGAAGTTGGTATCTAAGTGCCTATTTTCCAGCTTATTTAATTTGCCAATCATAACAACTTAATTCCTGTAATTAATAAGCCGTCTTAAAAAAGCTGCGGCAAACAGATTAAATAAGCTACTTAAAAACAAGCTGTAAGCTGCAACAAAAAGGGCCAATATATATATAGTGGAAGTACAAATGTTGTAAGCATATACTATGAAGTGATCAATTGAACTAATAACACACACACGGTCGGTCATCATACGGACTCTCTTACTTCAGTCCTCTGCCAAATAATTATTGGTTTTCATCGCAGTTAAATTATTTGCAGGGATAATCACATCTACCATGTGTATCATATTTGAATGAAATGCCAATTGTCAAAGTATCAAGTCCAACAACAGATATTAAAAGGACCAAAACACCCTCCAGTTAAAACCAGCCGTACTAGATATAGGGAGGTCTTAAATGGCAAACGTCTGACTCAATGTAATGAATCCTGACATCCTGTAGTAAAGAAGCAGGTCCATGGGAAGATTGCAGGTGGACCAATTTTACAACATAAGGTCAATTTCACAGACTATATAGGAGGCTTCCTATATGTGTAATCTTGGAAGATAATAATATTACTTAGTTTAACAAAAAAATTACTCCGTCCGAAAAAGATGGTCAATTATTTTTATTTTTTTTAGGAAACAAATAAAAATTATATCATATGTTTAGTATATAAACATATGTCACAATATATTGTATGCTAATAATGTACATATGTGCTTCCGGTACGTCTTAATATCCGTGCCAAGAACACCCAAAGAAAGCAACTATTATTTCCGGACACATGCTGTAGGATATAGTTTTCTTAGAAAGTAGTACATTCTACAGATAAAGCTTCACATTAGTATAAAGAAGGTATGTTTGTAAGTCAATAATAAGGTAAACAAATAATGTTAACAGTGTACATATATATGCATTAAACAAAGGAGGTGACCACAGACTTATGATTTGAGAAAGACCTTAAAAGAATCATTTACTAATCCAAATCACATGCTACTCTCATGGCCAACTTCCCTATTTAAACCTCTCCATCCCTTGTAACCCCCTCCACACATATGATTCAAACAAAATACATTCTCCTCTATATATCTATCTTTCAACATAGACAAAGCTATTTTCTATACCTTCTTCTCTGTCTAATCTTTTAATGCTACTTTGACTTATTCAAAATTAAACCTGCATCAAGTTGAGCTTTTGTCTTTATTTCAATATAAATTCTTGATGCATTGTACTAATCTTCATATACCAAAAATGGTTCAAACTCTTGAACGTGAGGATAACTTCTTTGCTCGTCGCTGCATATTGGTGAATGGACCTGTCATTGTAGGTGCTGGTCCATCAGGCCTAGCAGTGGCCGCTGGCCTTAAACAGCAAGGTGTCCCATTCATAATCCTAGACCGAGCCAACTGCATTGCCTCTCTGTGGCAAAACAGAACCTATGATCGCCTTTAAACTTCACCTACCTAAACAATTCTGCCAACTACCCTATTTCCCATTCCCAGCAAACTTCCCTGAATACCCCACAAGAAATCAATTCATAGAGTACTTGGAATCCTATGCTAAACACTTTGAGATTGACCCGAGGTTCAACGAGTCTGTGCAGTCTGCTAAGTATGATGAAACGTGCTGTTTGTGGAGAATTAAGACCTTAATGACAAGTAGTTTGGTGAGGGAGAAGTTGAGTATATTTGCAGGTGGCTTGTTGTACACACAGGAGAAAATGCAGAGAAAGTTGTGCCAGAATTTGAAGGCTTGGAAGAGTTTGGTGGCCATGTAATGCATGCATGTGACTATAGGTCCGGTGAGGCCTATCAAGGAAGCGCGCTTTTGGTTGTTGGCTGTGGCAATTCAGGCATGGAGGTTTCTCTTGATTTGTGCCACCACAATGCAATTCCATCAATGGTGGTTCGAAGCTCGGTGAGTGAAAAAATTTAACCACAACATTCTGGCTAAGCTCTGATACCATGTTAACAACCAAATATAACTTTTAAGCTGTTACATGGTACGTAATAATATTTCCAAATTATAATAAGAATTTTTTTTTTGGATTTAATCAACAGGTTCATGTCCTGCCAAGGGAAATTCTTGGAAAATCAACGTTCCAATTAGCTGTTTCAATGATGAAATGGTTGCCAATATGGGCAGTTGATAAAATAATGCTGGCCATTGCAAGGTTGGTGCTTGGAAATATAGAGAAGTATGGTCTAAAAAGGCCATCAATGGGACCTTTACAGCTGAAGGACACTGAAGGAAAGACCCCTGTCTTGGACATTGGTGCATTACAAAAGATTAGGTCTGGAGAGATTAAAATAGTCCCTGGAATCAAGAAATTTTCACGCGGTAGAGTTGAACTTGCGAATGGCGAAAACTTTGAGATAGATTCTGTTATTTTGGCAACCGGGTATTGCAGCAATGTTCCTTCATGGTTAAAGGTGAGATTTTTTTAATTTTTTCATGTTATCCTCGTAATATATTATTCAAAGTTAGTTTTCCTGTATATGGATTTGTGTAGTTATGGAAGTTGGGTTTCTAGATTCTCTGTTTCATATATGAAGAATCTGTTTACTGATCAAGTTGTTGGGTTCTGTTTGGTGGTTGATGTGCCATTATTTTTTCTTTTTCGTACAAAAAGACTTGTCAGAAGTTTCTTCCAAATCTATGTTTTTCTTCTGTAATTATAAATAATTTTGTCTTGTAACATACAGTGAAATACCCATTATACCCTTTAAACTCTGAACTTAGAGCTTGATTAGGTGGTTGGGTTCTGTTTGATAGTTTGATTTGGTTCCAATTGTTTATATTTATTTTATATTGGGAATTATTCTTAAATGGGCTGCTAAATTTGTTTTTTATTATTTATTTTTGCAGGAAAATGAATTCTTTTCAAGAGAGGGGATTCCTATAGCTCCATTTCCAAATGGATGGAAAGGAAAAGTTGGACTTTATGCAGTTGGTTTCACAAGGAAAGGTCTATCTGGTGCATCTTTAGATGCCATGAGAATAGCACAAGACATTGGCAAAATCTGGAAAGAAGAAACAAAGCATAAGAAGCATTCTGTAGCAGTTGCTGCTCATGGAAGATGTAAATCACATTTCTGATATTATGGGGAGGACTCAATACTAGTAAAAAGACTGGTAGATTTCACTAGATTATTGGGGAGAAAAACTCGAAATCCGAAATCGAGGAAGAACATAAAAGGAAATAAGGAATCTTTTGTTTATATTTATTTGTGTTTTGTTTTGTTTTGTTTGACTTTAAATTCTGATATTGGCAGCTGATAGAACAGAACAATCAGGGATAAGTTTGTGTAGAAATGTAACAATGAAAGAGACATAAACTAAGAGCAGCCCTCTCCTGATAAATCCCAAGTCTTAAGAATGATTTTGGGATTTCTGTATAAAGGAAGACGAGGCTTTCTATTTTTGTGCTTTTAAGATTTTGTATATTCAATAATCCATGTGTTTTAGAAGATTTTCTCTCTATAATAGTGTGCCTATATATATATATATATATATATATTTAACAAAATATAATTAATTTTGAATTTCCCGTTCACCTTAATAAATTATACTGCTTCGAAGTTTGCTAAATTCAAAGTTTGAGATAAATTCTACTTTTATTACCACTCATATATATATGGAGAGATATAGTGGTTACATTTCCCATGAACTCTCATAATTTTATCACAAAACTACATCGTTTTGAGTAGTTGCGATAATCAACTAACTAGTAGCTACAGCAAAATAATCATCTACATTTGTCTCTCTCTCCACATGCACAATTTGGTCCAACTTAGTCATTAATACAATAGATGGGGCTCAATATCCATATTCAAGACCAAGGGCCCAATAAATATTGTGGACCCAATGTCCATTATTCCCCAACATCTATATTCTCTTTAATGAGACACAGACTCTAGACTTATTTTGCATAGGAAGAGAATATAAACTCTAGATCTGATCTTAGATGTTGCCTAGCACATGGACGGAGTGCCCACAGTGGCAGCAAGAATAACATGCATACATAAATATATATCTTTGAAAAATGTGGGTTAAAATTTCTCCTATATTCTTAAATGGGATAATTTTCTAATATCCTGTTCCCATTTTTGTTTATTTTGAAGGAGAGGTCGAGAAAGTAGAACAAAAGAAAGCTTATCCTCCCTCCGTCCCAAAATATAATATTAAATTTGACTTTTAAAAGTCGATAGAATTATTTTCAAACCCAAGTTTGATATGAAATAATTTAATTTTTGCTATCTAAAAAATAATATTAACTATGAGATTTATTATTTTCTAAACCTAAATAAATCATTTTAATTTTAAATTTAAAAATGCCTCTAACTGACTTCTAAAAGGCCAATATATACTGATCTTATAGTTTCCATCACCACCTATATAGTTGTAGTTTGGATATCTTAAATTCCTAGGCTATTGAATAGATGAATCACTTGTAGTCACAAACTCCTTTCTTCAAAGTAAAATCAAACAACATTTATTCTCACTCTCCAGGCTCCCATCTTGCCTATCAAGAAGTAGAAAATGGAAATACCAACTTATTTCCAGTTTTTTCCGACTTTTGGGTCTTTCTTCCCTCACCATTTTTTTATGGTTTTTTGGTTGTCATATTTAGTGGGGATAGAGTGCTAGGCAGGGCTGTAAAGGAAAACAAAACTAATAATTTCATCATGTTCTCGTATTAAGACTTTCATGATGTAAACTAAAGTAGACAAACCAAGAAACTTGCAATTCCACACGGAAAATGTTATGCAACTTAACAAAGGCACAAGGAAAATAGAATAACTACCCCCCCACCCACCCACCCACCCACCCACCCACCCACAAACACACACACAAAACCAACAAAAATAAAAATATACATACACATTCAAACACTTGATAGTTTTCAGCTTTAATATGACTAGACAATAAAACCAAAACTGATATTCATTACAGGACAGAGGAAGTACATAACTATTTTCTAGTAGTAAAGATACATAGACAACCCATATGAGTCTCCATGCTGTTGATTCAAACATGCAGAAAACCTTTATCTCAATGGCCCATCTAAAGTTGCTTCACCACCACACACCAAAATTTTATAAAGAAGTATTAATACAAGTAAATTTCATACCTTGATGAGCATACTCCAGGCAATTCTCTTTCATCAACTTGTGTCGAGCAAGGATTGAGTTTTTGAACTTATGTACTAGGTCCAGCTTGTAAGATGGGAACTACAGTTGTATTCATGTCCTTTTCACTTGGAACTTCTTAGGACTTCTACATCCTCTTATATAGAAGACATCACTATTACCAAGAGAAAAACACATGGGGTGGCCACCAAGGCACCAACTATCTATATATCTTTAGTTGCTCACAAGAATGCCCATTCCTTCTTGTTCTGATGTATGTCCCGACTCCAACTAATTAGTGTTCACTAGGGTTCAATGTTCGGCACTATGAACTTACATCCTTGGTTTTTCAGCTCACGCAGAGCTGTGTCTACAAGTCGTCATGCCCACGAAACTATTCCCTAACCTCTATCGAGTTGATGCTATTAGCACAAATAACAACTTCTGGCATAAGTGCACGTGTGTGTGGATGGTGTTTCTGTACTATTCTAGTTATTGGATCCAAGACTTAATCTTCACAAAATCAAGACATTAATCTGAGTAGAACCAACTGCAAAGTACACTAATCCTGACCATCCCCAAGATTTATACCTAATAATCTATTGCATTACGGTATGTGTTTATGTAATGGTACACAGGAGCAAGGCAACTCCATGCTTCATTATTTAGTTAACAATCCTACCTTTTTTGGGGAAAGGAAGCTTTATAGGAGAAGGGAGAAAAAGTATGTGTATCTGGGGTTTGAGGCTATAAGTAATGAGAAATTAACAATCCTACCTAAAATTTAAGCTCGATTTTAAATAGACAATGAAAGATATGCATAAACAAAAACTGGAATATCATAACTAAACATGTTGAATTATTAAATTTGCATTTGAAGAAGTTGGCAAACACGGTGTTAAAAGCATTACATAATCATACTAAACTTGTCTAGGATCAATTCTCTGCCCCCATGTCTCACGATCAAACCAAAACCCACAATGATAAAAAGTAAATTGCCTTTAGACAGGAAAGAGAAACAACGAGCTACTGTTTACTATTTGTAAAGACAAGCAGCTGGCCTAGTGCAGGAGAATTGTCTCATCCAGTACGTAAGAAAAAAAATTCAAAGAAACAAAATATCCAAATAAAGAAAAGGAGAAACAATTAAATCACATTAGAAATAGAAGAAGAATAAAAAAGAAAAAAAGATGTCGGAGAGAAAAATCCTGACACGGATACAAATATCTGATCCAGCTCATAAACAATAATTGATAAACTTCAGAACAATAACAAGTTTGGTAAACATCCATGACCTGAGTTAATAGTGAAACTCAAATGCTATCCCCAAATTCTCTTTGCTCACCTAAACAATAATGCTCAATTTGACTCTAGGTAATACCATAAATTCAACCCAAGCAGTTTGTCATTAATGTAAAATTTCACTTACCAGAGCTTAGTCTTCATGCCTAGGACTAATAACATGAGCCTAACTCTTAACTCCATTTATGATCTGAAATATTAATAAGAGTCAATATTGACTTGATGTTATACCATCCAAATTGAGCTTCTTCTGAATGTTGAGGTTATTTTGGTCCATGTAATGTGTTATTATAGACTATTGGTCAATGTCTAGTCAGAAGGATCATTTTTCTCACTGTACATCCTTTCTAGTTCTTAAGCAAAACACTGATTAAACTTATCAAACTTGCATAACTTCTGACTAAGAGAACATGCCAAACTAAAAACTTGAAACCTTGACCATCAGTTGAGCCTTTTTCTGAGGAGTACATAATTCAACCAGACTTTTGATCTGACACTTTATCTCTGTTCAGTAATATATAGCATCAGATGAAACATATTCTTTTCAAATATGAGAGATGAATGATATAGTTGCTATGCTAATATAAAATTATGAAAGGATTAAGTGAAATACATTAAAAGTATTTCAAACTACAATCAGATAAAGATAATATGTTGGCACTTTTATAAAGTAACATAAAAAGCATGCATACTACCAAGGGTTTTTCATCATTCCAGAACCAAACATGGCATAATTCAAAATATTTTGGTATTTCATAGTAAGACAGCACCTTTATATTACAAAATAAGCCACAAAATACCATAGTTGTTAA